>CM073775.1:48738560-48972993 GCA_037158775.1 Hetaerina titia
CTATACACTTCTCCATTCCTTATGTGGTCTGTACATTTAATCTTCATCATTCTCCTCTAGCACTATGTTTCAAAGGCTTCTATTCTTCGCTGGTCCACTTGTCCAATGTTCCAAGTCTCTGAACCATAGAGCGCCATGCTCCACACGAATGTCTTGACGAATTGCTTCCTTGTTTCCAGGCTTAGATTCTTTGAATATATTAAATGCCTCTTCCTCATGAATGCATTCTTGGCTTGGGGCTATTCTTCGCTTGATGTCGATCGGACTTACTCCGTCCCAAGTTATGCTGCTGCCCAGGTAGAAGAAGGATTCCACTTGCTCTAGTACAACTAGGTGCAGCCAAATGAATACAGAACACCTGTTACAATGTGACCGCAGAATGGTTTTGGACCGTGGGTCCAAGTGGACTGTTATGGACAATGAGTTGTCACTATGCATTTCTCCTATCACAGCGATGGCAGTATCGATATATAACAATAGTGGTTCCACGTTTCGCGCGGACTGTGTGTTAAGGTGGGTTCGGTTTTCATTTGACTGCCCCTCATACACCATCCTCTTTTGCAGTCTTCCAATATCAACTTGAAATACCTACTCATGATTGTTCTACGTATTTTGATCGTGTAATATACCCGATCGATATAATTTCACATGGCATGATGTATTTTCATCCTGCATAGCTACGTCGTCGATTTAAATCTTATGATAGCTTTATGATATAATTAATCAGTTCACAAATTGTTCGAACTTTCTACTGGAAATAATAAGTATCATAATAGCCATTGAATTTTGAATTACATGCTTTTATGGCCCAAAAAAGGTTATAGTAGATAATCGACTGGACTCTAATTGAGTCTTATAATATTACTTACGCATTTTCATGTTGCTCTTACTATATATAAAATTAACGTTTTCACCTGGTATTTAAAAGAAGTTTATAATAATCTGTAGATGTAAATGAAAAAATGTAACGAATCTCGAAATTCTCTATCGGTTTCATCGTGTGAAAATTAGCAAAAGTAAATCGCAGCTGAAAAAGTACAATATTTTTCTAAATTCAGTTTTTTTTTTCCTTAGAACTAGGAGGCCTAGATGGTTGTCTGCACTCTATCCGAACCCAGCTGCAGTTTTATACATTCTTATGCCCGGTTTCACCTTGCTCCAAGCCGGTCACCTCCTTTCCCCACCTCCGTTTTCCCACCGTGCTTCCATACATTCACCACCTTCGTCCTCAATTTATGTCCCTCGCCCTCCATTTTTCCCTCCTATCTTTGCCCATTCTCCCTTCCCTTTCCCCCCCGCCCGACCAAAACCACACACGCCTCTTCTCACAACTTCTCCCTTCCTTGTACGAATCCTACACATCGCCAACGTAACTCCCACTCCCTCTCTTAAATCCCCCTCTCTTCCCTCCGAAAACCACCGAAGGTCCCCATTCACTAGCATCTCCTCCTTCTCTCCACTTCTCTCTATCTTCCAGCTATTCAGCACATAACAACCGCGCCGTCCCAAGAACCAAACTTACTCTCGCTTCTCTGTTCCCCCACGTCTCATAACAGGGCCGCTCTGCTTTCGCTCCCTCCCTCAAGCTCCCTCCTCAAACCTTTCTCTTTCTCTCTCTCTCTCCCTCTGTGGAAACGCTTGTGGCTGAGAAAATGTCCAATTTGGGGGATAAAGTTACGGGGGAAAGTATTTAGTGCGGCAATAAAATAGTTTTCACCCCACTGAAGAAGGATACACGCACTCTCCCCTGTCTCTCTGGTATCCGGAATAAAAATCTCGTCACTTTAGTCTTTCTCTTTTTATTCCTTTCCTTAAGGACCGAATACGATTCCCCTCTCGTTTTCATACGTATTCTAGTCATATTTTCAGTCATCAAACGAATTTTATTATTTATTGCCCTTTTTCTTTCTTATTTCCTCTCTACTCCTCCTCTCCTTCTCCGATACACTTTAGTGCCCGTAATACGAGGCTATAAAAACCTATAGCGGACAATGGGAACTGGCCTTTCAAAGATAACACCTCCATTTTTGTGATTCCCCGTAATATATAAATACAATCTGAATGACGTGTTTCTATTATTTGCTTACCGATTTAATTTCAGCTATTTTCCCTTTCCCATTAATTGTTACACTGAGATAACCGTTTTTAATGAATGAAGTTTGTGGGGCTTTCTTGGAGTACACCGAGAAGACAGGAATTACATTAAATGCCGAATTTTATTTTATTTTTATCAAAAAGTTCTCGTAAGTTGAAATCTTTCGACATATAAAATGACGTGATGTCTTACTTTTTCGATAGTAGATGTTGATTCCAATCACACAGCGATTTGAATGCAGGAAGTATTTCTTTCTATTTTGAAGATGAAGAGAGGAAGTTTTGTTTGTGGACTGTATACATTTATGGCTTATGCATGCGGTTATTTTCTTAATTACGGGTGGTTCCCTATCACCCCCCGCCACACGCCCTTGCGGGGGCTTACGAAGTATTAAGTAGATGTAGATACGAGTACATTGCGTTTTTGGACTCTTGAAATATTAAGAGTCATTAACTGTTAACATGTAATTACTTATTAGTTAGTCATATATAAGTTCTTAATGACGTTATTTAATCTTTGTCTGAGCTGCAATGTTCAATGAGCGCAGCATTAATTTGTTTACCTATGTAAGAACCAGTCACTACCCCTCTTCCTCTAAATTATGGAAAGTAAATATTGCGCCATCGGACGAAAATTAAACCGAGAATAAAATCCCACTGTTGTTTCTCTGGTACTTTTGACTTTATATCATTTTTACCGCGTGCCTCTGGCTGGGCCTCCGACTCTCGATAAAAGTTTTCCTCGCCCCAAACCTCCACGTAAGGATTGCCCCAACTCACAGAGAAGCATGGAAACAAACGACTGTCACGGAGCGATACGCATCACGATGACACGGTCTTTTACACACCCATTCGTCTTACTCTCCACCCAAGATTCCCCTGGAAAAAAATGAAGAGGCGGTGCGGAATGTTCGTTGGGCTGGGGAAACGAAAAAGACTCCGCTGGTTCCGACGAGGAAAAAATGGAATCCAGAAAGATGGAGAGAACTTTTATCCTCCTCCTTTTAAAAACAAAAGACTTTTTATCTCTTTCCTATCCTCCCCCACTCCCAGACCTCTAACTCTTCTCCTTCCACCGCCTTGCCACTACTCCCCTCCGCTTCACCATGCCCCATCCATCCTCCGTTAACTCGTAGGCCCTAAATTTCCAGAAAACGGAGAGCGGTCTTCTTATAGCCAACAATCTGACCACTAAATGCACATGACGATAAATCGCTCAGACTTCTACCATCTCCTTCTACCTCCCCCCCACATTTCAACCCACCCACGCTCGCCCCACGCAAGCCGCTCAACCCTCTATCCAGTGTACCCTTGGCAACCCCCCACGTGCTACTTCTTCCACCCTCCCTCCGCTAACCTCCTAAGGGACCCAGGCAGACCCTTAACCCCCGCCTCCCACGCACCCCTCACGCCCCCTTTCTTCATTTCCCCATTTTCGACCCCAAAGTAGTTGTCTCTCTCTCTCTCTGTCTCCCTCCTTGTCTTACGCAACCCCCCTTCCCCCTTCGTTGGCTCACAGTCCCCTCCCCCTCGTTGCGATCTCCCGTTTCTTCACCTCCCTCCTATGTCATATTCCCGTAGGCTCTCAACCCGGATGAGTACGCTCAAGCCAACCAACTTTTGCCAAGCTCTCGCAGCCCTCTAAATTCTGTTTTCTCTGGCCGGGCCTACTGGATTCCCGCTCCCTTACTTCACCCCTCTCTCTCTTCTGCTCGTCCTATGAGTGCAATGACAAGTCGGTTTATCAGATGTCACGACGTCTTATCGCGGAGTCAGAACTATTTTTAACAACGCTTCCCCTATTAGAATGGCCATTCTCTACTTCTCGCTACCCTGACCCCAACTTCATCCTCCCTCGAAAATGAGAGAGTGCTTCCCCCTTCTCCATATCAGTCACCAACCCTTCCGTCTCTTCGTCCTTACTTCTATTTCTTTTCTAAGGCAAATATTGGATTTCCTCTCTGTTATTGCATACTTCACATTCTCGGTCATTGGGAGTAATTATTGCAGGTCAATGGTCGTATATCCCAAACGTTCGATTGGGATGAGGAATATCCCCAGATTTCTTACCCTGTTTTTTATTAGATACCTTTGCTAGAATGTGCTCAGAAAATGCGTGAACGGTCGTATGAAAGTGATAAAGTCATTCCAGATTCGTGGATTTTCTCATCATATTTATCCTTGTTGTTTCTTAGATGCAAGTAGTAGTAGTTTTTGTGGGAGGCGATTGACAACTTAAGTCATTAACGTCATGAGGAATGGAGGAAAGGAGGAAGGGTTGAGAGAAACCCGGCGTCCACATTAGCCTACTCTTAACGAAAGCCGCCAAGGGGTCCACAGTTTAACATCCCGTCCGACGGGCGGCGTACTCACTCAAAGTTCTCTCCACAAAGCACCTAAGTAGGGATCGAGATACCACTGAAAAATATTTGTCGACTCCAGGATTGGAACTCTGGTCCTCTCGGTGGGAAGCCAGTACGTAAGCCACCGCACCATCCCGATCCCCCTTGGATGGAAGTTAATCACTTTTCACCGTCTAAGTAAATCTAATTTCTGGGTCAGTGAGTTTTTAATAAGTGTTAGTGTATTATCATAATATGTTATTTACGCTTTGGTAAAGAACTAAAGTTATTGTAGTGTGTACCTTTACTGCGCAAGGAGTACTGTTTAATTTTACTCTGAACTACAATTATCATCGAAAAATTCCTGAAGTTATTGGTGATTCTGAAGATTCGACGACTCTTTTACTTCTAATGGGGATCTAGAAGAGTAAAAAAAATAAATTTTTCTTAAATAGAATTCTATGAAAATATCCATCTTTTATAAATAAAACAGTTTCTGGCGTAACTTGGTGGAAAATCTTCATACTGACTTTTAATAATCAAACCACTTTACTTTTCCACATAAACTTATAGTTTATGTGGAAGAGTAAAGTGGTTTGATTATTAAAAGTCCATCTTTTATACTATTTTATTAGCATAATGCTTATATTTTCGGGTAAGATCAAATATAATACTATTGAAATATTTTAAATGAATCTCCTCAACGCTTAAATTTCAATTGTATTGCAAAAATATACCATAAACTATCCTTATGTAAAATTTAAAATATCTTATATTTGCGATTTCGGTTCACATTACCATTCATGCAATGACGCTATTAAACTGGAAGATAAAAATTGAGTTGCATTTATAAATTGCTTGTCCCGATGGTCATAGAGATAAGACTCTAATTCCGCAGAAATTAAAAAATAAACGTCGGGAGAATTTTTCCCTGCTCCATTTCGTTAATATAAATGTATCACAAAGGAAAAAAAAGGTTTCTTCAGAATTTTCGCATGGTCGGGGGAAGCGTTTATTGCAGCATTCCTTTGCGCTTCAAATTCATTCACTTCGCGATATTTTATCCGCCGAGTACATTCTTCTCCAATTCCCCGAGTACTTATGCTCCATTTTCTCGTCAGCGTTAACTTGCCACCCATCCATTCGACGTTGCACTCCAGGTTTCATCGCCCTCTGCCTCCTAAACCAGCCGCCCTTCTCGTCCTCCCCCTCTCCTCCGTAGAACAACGCCATTTTCCCCGCACACCCTCCTCCCTTCCACCCAAATCTCAATACCATCGCACATCCTTAGAGCACTTCTCTATCTCCCACTCCCTGCGGCTTTCTCCACCCACTCGATTTTTTTCCTTCGCCCAGAAGCCCTTCTTCTCTCCCTCATCACCTTTCCCTCTCCCGCACACCCCCATTCCCTCCCGCCATTTCCCTCCCGAACTGAGAAATCCACTTCTCGGTCCTGCAGAGTAACGTTGGATTGATTTTAAGGGTTCCATCCTACTCCGCCTCACATGCTTCCTTCCGCTCTCCCTCCCTCCCTTCCAAGCACGCCCCCACCGGCACTCAGCCACCCCACCCATCGCTGCGCTCCCAATCCTCCTCTCTCCAACCGCCTCGCAACGCCTTCACCTTAAACCCTCCCCACCTCCTCATCCCCTTCCATCCCTCGCAGTCCTCCATTTCAACGTTCTAACTCTCGCTCTTCCGCGCTCTCAATCACGCTGTCCTTTGTTTTCTTCCCAGTCCCATCTTCCCGCTCCCCAACCCAGGGCCGTCCAAGTGCCCCTCAACCGCTCGCACTTCTTCTTACCTTGGAAAGCGATTTAAAACCTTTATTCCGCCATCTCCCTCCCCCCTGCTGCTTCCCTCTCCGTCCATCCCGGCTCCCTTCCGTCATTTCCTCTCAGTCTCAGTTCGAGTTCATCCTTCCTTTATCCTCCCTCCCTCGCTACCCCTACCTCCGAACGCACCTCAATCGGCCGCCCTCCGACGTGCTTGAGTCGGGAAATCGGTCTTGCGCCACCTCACTTGTAAAATAAGTCGCGTTAATGCTCCAATCTCTGGAATTCGTACTCATCGAAAGGAATTGCTACATTAAAAGACAATTTCAAGAACGCACTTTGGATATCTTATTATGAAATGGAAACAAGTTTAGTGATGCGGAGTCTTAATTTAGACAAGATATGCAGAGGTAAATGGAGTATTGTGGAAAAATATTCATTGCTGATTTGAGAGGCAGTGCTCAAGATTGATGTAATTTTTTAAGCAACCAATCAAGCCCAAAGTTTCTCAATGTTTTATGAAGAGAATGGTAGGAATTTGAATCACGGTTAGCTTAGTATAAATTAGTATACGAGGCAGCAGTCCTGGTCGTGAGCATTGGTGCGGCCATTTTTAAACCGAATACACCGCTGCCTTAATCCGTTTTCCCTCTTTACTCCGTCCCCGTACACTTCACAAAGTTGCCAATGAGTTTCAATTGCCTTGTAGTTTTTTTACCAGTAAAAACCTAATCACAGATCGCACTTCACAACTCGCGGGATTTTCTATTGCAGCGCACATTCTAATAGTTCACAGTGAGCAAAGTAGAGCAACCAGTCTGTACCTCACCACAGCAAGATGCATAGATGTATGCTGGGTGAAGGAACGTTTAAACACCAATATGGTGGCTCAAGCCCTAGCCCCGTCACGCTGCGAAACGTAAGTTCCCCCGGGTATTTATATTTTTATATTGTTTCAAGCACTGTGCAACTTGATGAGTAAAAGCACAAAAAAATTGCGAAATGTATTCATTGCTTGCTTAACTGCCTGAGTTCACGATTACTCCATCCTATATTTGATAAAATTTGGGCTTATAATAGCGCTCCTATATGAACCGCTCTTTTTTTAAACTAAAATCGTGAAAATTAATTTGCAATCGTGTTATGATCCTTCAAGTATTCTGTAGGTTTTTTCACGGGGTAGTATTTACAACTCTATCTTGAGATGAATGACTCGGTCAGGCTGCTACTTATTGCCACTCGAATCAGATTCCCATGATTTCTTAAACAATGGATTACAAGTTAAATTTATGCGTTCTCATAGAGTTTGCAGATCGCTCATAGTCTTTCCTCAAGGTCTATAAGCTCTAAAAGATTCCTTTCCACTGTTTTGGAATTAAATTGAAGGTTCTTTTTAATCTCATAGCTGTTATGCATCAACATGACGAAGCAGAAATATTTACTCTTTCTGGAAACATTTTCCATTCTCAAATAGAAATCCAGCGATTAGTCCACGTTTCAGCGGCGGGAATAATATTTGGGTGTATGCACATTTTTAACTTCAACACTACCGTTCACAGAGAAACCTTGGCCTCATATCGCAAGGCGTAGAGTGTTACCGTTGTTAAACCCAAAGACGATATTGCTATTCCCGCCGCTTGTGTTTCCCGGAGTGGTGGCTGGCGTTAGGGCCTGTCCGTGAGCCGAATCCTTCCCGTCAGGCGTGCCCGAGTGTAGAACTAAACGGGAGTCACTTTCTCCCCCTTCCCCACACTGGCCAATCTTCGTACCCTTCATCCCCTATACACCCACCCACCTCAATGCCACTCACTTATCTCTCCAACCTCTTCCCTCCTCCTCCATTCAGCCCGCGTCCGCAAAGCCGATAACGCACGCCCTCACACGAATACCTGAGCGCGACGCGTACAAAAGACACGGGCGGGTTTAGCGGTAGTTTAGGACTTCCCCACGCCTCTTTCATCCACCCCCTTCACCTTTTTCACTCCCTCCACTCGCTAATCGATTCCCATTCCGGGGGCAATCGCGCGGCCAGGGAGGCGATGGAAAAGAACGATAAAGAGATAAAAGACAGGTGGGGAAAGACTGTAGGATGGAGGCAAAGGTGAGCAGGGAGGGAGGAGGTAGTATTTTTTTTGATACAATCGAGTGCGTGCTCGGCGCTTTAACGTGCGCATGCGCGGGAAATCGATCCTTTCGCGAACCCTCAATTATCATTCCAATTGCTCTCGGACACGGGGTAGGAGAGAGAAATTCTCTCGGGTGGCCGACGAGCAATTGCCGCCGGTCCTTTTTTTGAATCCCTCTTTTTTTCTGGCCTTCTCCCCAGCCACCCCTTCTATTCTCCCTCTTCGCTTACTTCATTCCATCAATTTTTGTTCTTTTTTTTCGCGTACCCGCTTGCGTGAAGGTACGCCCGAATACATCAATGCCCACACCTAAGGCAACTCGCGCAACAGTCTCGCTATCCTTTTCCCCTAACTGGAGGGTGAACGAAGGAATGGTCACAGATTTCCCTCATCAATTCCCATTGTGGTGAGAAAGTGCGTGCAAATTGTTGTTTTGTACGCCTCTGATAGTGCATGCTTTCATGTTGGCTTATTTAATTCATTAATTTTTTTTAGTATTGGGTTTTACATTCTCATGCGCTCACCCATCCGTGTAATTCTCCAACACTCAATAGGCGCTCCCAATGCATCAATCTCCCTCTCATCCCACCCTCCTTTCCGGACTCCACCCGGCCTGCCTCTCTCTCTCTCTTTGCACCCTTCCCTGCTTTCCTGGGCGAACCTCCCTTCCTCCTATTTTTTACATATGACGCGGTGCCGTGAATAACCAACAGTTAGTGGAGGGAATTTCCACTCTCGTACATATCTTTTTCCTTATCTCTGTGGTCAATTTGACACATAGTATTCAAAACTATTCCCATACCACACATACACACACTAATGTATAGACTATGAATATTTGGGGACTGTGTGTGTATTTATAGAAATAAATAAATAAATATATATATATATGTATATATATATATATATATATATATATATATATATATATATATATATATATATAAAACGATTATATGCACGAGAAAACGATTTTGTGATTTCTTCTTCCGCCTGGCCCTGAACCGTACGCCTTGCGTGAGTTTCACGACGATACTTTTCCAATTCTTTTAGTCTCGCTGTTTAAATATACTAATACATCTCTATGGAATATAGCATCAGGTAATTTCACTGTCGAATGTAAGATTTTTTGTTCGGCTAGGCAAGAAAATGTTTCGTTGTACCGTTGTGTTCATCCTAAGCCTACTTTAGGCAATAGAATACCGAGTCAAGGACGCACTCAATTTTATTGCTTGAATATTTCGGTAAGGAAGAATACCTCTTCCGGTGAAAGAAGTCTTCTTCCTTCCGGAAATAAAAAGTGGTTGTGCCACCGAAATATTTTTTTAAATCGTTTTTTTATTCTTATTTTATACTACCGTCACGCCTTTGACAATACTGATATTCACTATAAACAAAGTTACAATATATTTAAAGGGTGAATACATAGTTAAACTTTCATAATCCCTATGCGTTTTTAGAAGTTTATAAAAACCTAAGAATTGTTGAAAATTATCAATAGAAACTGAACCTAAATAATGGCCGTTTTCCTTCTTCTCTAGTTTTAAGGGATGTTAATTTCTTAGTAATTAGGTGAGATTTGTTTTCTTGGTATTGGTTTATTAACTTAATTTTATTAAAAATTTTTCCAAAGATCTGCATGAAATGGCAAAATAATAACATCGGTTCTTAGCATCATGCATTATTCCTTAATTTACTTTGATTTAGCCGTCATAAGAACTATCTTAGATCCCTCATAATGTATAGGGATCATATAATGTGTAATGAATTTTTATACAAGTAATACTGTATTTCTAGTGATGATTTTTATTTATTTTGTGAAATATATCTTTTGGAAATTCTTGTAAATATATCGATATTGCCTGTGATAGAAATGATGATAGTTGAACACACAAGTGTGCGATTTCAGTGTACGGGCAAATATATTTAATGATTTAATATTTTTATAAGGCTTACATTGCATTTCATTCATATTTTGAAATTGCTTCACTTTTATAATTATGAGCATATGCGTGACTATATTTTTGTGTATTTAAGTATTGAAGCATAATTTTCACTCAACAAAGAGCCCCTTCATATAGTTCGATTTTGATTTGGTATTCCGCGTTGGAAACAACATCAAGGGAATTTAACATACGAGACTCGAATACACTACTCGTGACTGATTAAAACATGTACAAGGAACGGTTCTCATCGGGGGATAACGTTTTGTGCATGTTTGTAGGTAATTTAGTCAGCATTCGCGAAAACAAAATTTAAAGAAATAACTTCATATGGCTTCGGCGTAGCTTTCTACTTGTAAAGTTTTAGCTCTATTGCATGGTTACCTCTTCTTTCCTTTATTTCTTTAGAGCCTGTTTCTTTGGACTAGGACGAAAGTACGTACAAGATTATATCTGATCTCCTGTATGGTTAAAATACGATGTCACGTTGGAGAGTATTTAAATAAAGTGGTGCTGCAGGAAACCCTGCGTGGAAATTTTGGTCCATATTCTCGAATATGAGAAGCAGTGGGATGTTGAAGACGGTAATAGAGGGGAGAATGTTAGGCAAACGAGAAAGGGTAGGAGCAAGATAAGGATATTGGACGGGATGAAGGGAAGAAGGAAGTACACAGAGATGAAGAGGGAACTGATGTAGAGTCTGTTGCTCGATTTTGTTTTGTGTGGAGTCACGATATATATATTTCGTGCATATGTGGTGTGTATCACCGGGCCTAATAATCTCACATTTTGGCAAAAAAAATGTATTTTAAAAGATAATATGTCTGTGGGATGTAATAGACCAGTTTACTTTTCTGATTCATTCAAATCTTTACGTAACTATAGGGACCTCTGAAGACGCACTTTAACTGAATCATATTTGAGCTAAGTTATTTTATGAACAACACTCAAAATATTGAGTTTCAGTGCCAAGGGAATGCTCTAGTAATTTAATGTATACTGGATGAAAAAAGCTATATGAAAGCCACAATTAAAGATGTATTATGGTATGTATGATGCCTATTATACTAATGTGTATGTTTTTCAATACTTCTCTTAATTTTGAATTTTTAACTTAAAATTTACTAAAGCTTCCGTGTAACTAATAGTTTTTTTCTTTCCTTTTTCAGGTAAACATCTTTACAAAGAAAATTAAGCAGTAAACGTGAGTTCGCAAAATATGTGTTAGAATGTAATGGAAATAGTTTATGTCATATCCCTCCAATGCGGAAGTGCAAGGGAATTCATTTTATCCTCTTGAAGGATTATGTACCTCAAATTTCCTGGTGAAAACCCGATATTTACAAACTGTTAATTAAATGGGGGTTAAAGTACACATCTATTAGCGATCATTAAAGAACAAACAATCCTACACCTTGTAGCTCTGCATTATTTCTTAACTTTGGAATAGATCTAAAAATTTACTGCGGCATTCAGAGTCATACTTTTGGATATCTTGAGGGAATACAAGTCCTAATTTTTCATATTTAGTTACCATCGAAACTATACTCGTATTACTGCAATTTGTACTGCAAGTAACACTTAAGGTTGATTATTTCACATAATGCCCTGAGACTTTAACATATCTAATTCATGGCGAGACTGGTGAAGATTTCACTTGTCATTGTAGGTATTTTTAAAACGATACTTGGGACCAAGTTATAAGTCTAAAGCATGAGCACTGCGTTTTAAAAATACGAGTTTCTTATCTTATTTAAGCTGCGTTTTGATTGACGTGGACGGTATTATGTATAATTGATTAAACCTATCAAGGGACAGGATTTCGAGGCATGCGTGCGATATGAATCTCGTACTTTGATTTGTGTGACGACCGTTACACCGTTCGCATAAATGCTTAACAACGCAATTATTTCCATTTGGCAACGTTTTTTAGAGTACGCTGTCGCTATTTCTAAACAGTAGTTAAAGTTATGTGAGCGAATATCGTACATTGAAATTAATTATTTTCTGGAATATTTCAATTTTTACTATTTTACTTTTATTTTTTTTTAGCTCCAAGTTGTATCTTATATGTAATGAGTCTCTGTAGAGATATTCTTCTTACTGAGATATAAAAATGTAGACTACCTGTATAACAACGCATCAAATTTAACAGAATTATGCTGCATTCAATACATCCTGAGAGGAATATCAATGTAAGCATTTATGTAATATTTCCTAATTTGCTATGAGGTACTGACATTCCACTTAACTAACCAACATTTATTTGCCATCGATGGATAAAAATTATTCCTGCCGTCACACGGCATGAAATTGTTTCCAAGCGTAGAACCTTTCCGTAGAACTCGCAATATTGGTGTCGAATCATTTCTTTCACCTCGTCATTCCTGCCGCTGAGCACGAAAATGTGCGCACTCTCCCTTCTGACTCAGTCGGACTTTGATGGGTTGAAAGGCTTCGATTTAACCCTCGGAATTTCACCTTACTTATGTTACTCTGGTCTGTTCTCACATCCGAGGGTGCAGATTTGACTCTTCCGTTTTTCTGCTCCTCTCCTTCGCCCGACGTGCCATACGTCTCCTCCACTCGTATCCCAATTCCCATCCACTGTCGCCGTCTCCTCTCCTCCTAACTCCCTCCCGCCCTCTCCCTCCCTCCCATCTCTCGTTTACCGCGCCCCCATCCGTAGCCGCTTCATCCACGTTCCTTCCCTTACCTCATCTTCCGCTTCCCCCCTTCGACCTTAAGGGAAGTCCTGAAAAATAGATGAACACTGTGTCGTTCCAGTTTTCGCCCACAGGGGCCTCAACCCACTCTGCCCTTCCGTCATGCGACCGAGATGCCAACGTCACCCGTCCCAAAGCGAAGGAAAACCGAGCAAGCGTCTTCTCCTTGCGTCCGAGCTCTACGAAGGCTTGATGTATTTTTCTCTCTCTCTCTATATCTTTCTTTCTCCACCTCAAGATTTTTCACAAATTTTCGAGACGAAGTTTTGCCTAGTTTTCTCCTGTCTGCTTTTCCCGTCCACTCGCGTGCTCCCAGGATGTCTCCTGTCCCTCCAATCCATTCCTATTTTCTGCAATACACACATTAGTTTTTCCCAATTCACTCCATCAAAAGCTTTTTCGAAATCTACGAAACAGGCAAATACGTCCTAATTGTATTTTATATTCCTCTCGATTAATGATTTCATTACTGCAATGGCATCACGCGTACCTCTCCACTTCCTAAACAGAAACTGATCATCCCCTAAGTAATAATTTGCCTTACTCTCTATCCTTTTGTTGATGATCCTGAAAATAAATAAAGCTGCGTGGGATGTCAAACTTATTGTTCTGTAATCCTCACAAGATGTAGCCATTATATGGGGTATGTTGAACGGTATTAAGGGAGTCAAAAAATACGTAATTGAATAAGTGTTTGTTGTATTGTGGGGTTTTACCTTGTGTCTTCTTAAATTAAAGTTAAAAACTTGGCTGTGGTTAGTCTATGATCGATCCAAAACTTTCCTACTATAAACCGTAATCTACTATTGTCTCAAGTTCTTACAAGACTTATCGATTTAATTTTAAGTTTTTCATTGCATTAGCTTTCGAAATTTTACGGCTGATGTTTGAAGATGTCATTTCATATAATTATTATTTTTAATATTTTGACTCTAGCATGTTGTTTTGAAATCGAAGATTTGTCTTATATGTATAGGACGCATATCAAATTAAGTGCGAAATACTCCTTAAAGGAAGGAGAGGGTCGGCAAATCATATCTTTTACAACGCACGGCCTTGCAGGAGATATATTGCTAAGAAAACCACGCTTATTTGTTGGAGCTGGATGCCAAGAGGCGTGGCATGCATTTGAAATCAAGAAGGAAGGACCCATAGGTCCCTATCCAAACATTCAGTCAGCCACCAGACTGCGGCATTAATCGCGTATATAAATGATATTTACACACATTCTTATTACTCATAAATCAACTACTCCTGAAATGAGGAGTTCCTCTTCACAATTAGTACACCTCCGGTATTGCTTCGTTCCTATTCTGTACTACGTATAAACCAGTCGATTTCAAAGTCCAACTTATTTCAAACTGGAAGTAGGATAAGAGCTGGCGTCACATCTAAATTTTAGGTTTGAAATGACCCAGGAAATACCGACCGGCTTCATCAGGGTTCATGTATTTAAAAAACATTGAAACATCAATATAGCATTATAAAATTCCGTTACTGTCATAACTGAAAATCACCACGGAAAAAAACAAAAAAAATCATATGAAGCAAAGCAGAGCCTTTTTACCTATGGCAATAAAAATAAGTGAACAGAACAATCAGTTAGTCGATAGTAGGAGTAATCTAATGAAAGGAATAAGTATAAAGGGAAAAGTGGCTTAATGAGTTTCTCTACTACCAAAAAAATAGAGAATTGAAAAGCTCAAGTTTTAATATTACGCTAGTTGTTTCTGGCTCCTTTAAAAGGTGTTTGTTATTCTTTGTTAGCATAATAAATTATATTAATCCATAAATGAAAAGAAACGTAAGGTTTCATGGCTAGAACGCCTTAATGAAGAGAGTAAGGAGTAATTAACGACGCATTAATATCGCAAAATGCATGCAGAATTAACGAATTTTACTTGGAATGGGTTCAAGAATGGATTAATACATCGTTTGATACCATTTAATCTTTACGTGAGTAGGTATATCATCCTAAGCTCATTATGGTAATACTATATAAGGCATCATTTCAACAATTTCAAACAAAGATCTTTGTTGAAATGCCAAACTCATCTATTTTTCATACCTATCAAAATCGGTAAAGCATATAAGAGTAGAGCGGTAGATTTAAGTTGATCACCGTACTGCCACAATGGCCAATGTTTTCATAAAGCCTATTTCTTGTTTCTCTTAGGATAAATTTAATATTTATAAAATGTCTCAAGAGGTAGTGAGTTCGAGGTTACTGCAAATTCTTGCTTCATTTAAAAAAAAATGCTTTATAACGAGCAGTAACATGTCACCGAAGTTTATTCTGTTGCCGTCTTTTTTTATTCAAATTGAAATATATTTTTGGATTTAGAAAAATATTATTAAAAAAATCGTTACCATTCTTGGGTATAATTTTAGTGCTGATTATTTGCTCTTAGTCATTTATTTGTTCATCTATATGCTATAATTTATTAACGCCATTTACGTGTAAATTAAATTGAATTCAGATTTATAATTTGCTTTTCAGGAAAAATTCAAAAATATAAATAAGTTAGCAGCAATAGTGGCATGCATCGAATTTCATGTATCCATCCTTTTTAAGTCATTCATTTGACTCGTGGGATGAACCGTTGCAAATTCGCAAAGGCTTTGACCTCCAAGTCGTTCTCATGGAAACTTCTTTAGTAGATTGAACTTCTGGATATAGAAGAAATCACCTCGAGTTTTGCCACAGAAATGGGAATTCCTTGCATTCTTTTCGTAGTCCCATAAGAAGATCTTTTCCAAAGAAATCGGCTTTTCTTCATTCTTTTTTTTGCGCAGTAACCGCCGACGCTTTCTACTGATACAGCACGTTATGAGGGAAAATGGATATTTCCGGACTTTTTTAAAGGTTTATCAAAGGAGTTTAACTTAGATAAAAAATTGGTCAAGACGAAAGTCTCTAAGATCTACATTTGTTAAGTCGCAGTTAATTCCGAGGATTTTGTAACAGGATCCGTATACAATCCTTACGTAGAAAAATACTTGTTAATATCATTAAATTTTAAGTAGCAAACTCATTTTTAAACATACCCTGGAGTAAACGACGAAACCACTTGTTCTGTTAACGTCCAGTTGAATTGAAATAACACGTTTTTATCAGAGATAGAGGTAACTCCAGGATTGCCTTTGGCAGTGTTATAGGCTCCCTGCTATTCGTCATATTGTTTCGATAGTTCGACCTAAACCCCAAAGCTGGAAAGAATCTCTGATTAGACCTACCATGCCTACTACCTATGATACCTTTTTCAAGTGACTATATCAAATAATAATTCTGAATACCTGGAGTGTCCAAATACCCTCCGCCACACAACCTTGCAGAAGTTGAGGGGTATTGCGTTACATACGTTGATGAAGTACGTTTCAGTTGCGAAAACTGAATAATTCTGCACTTTATTGGTTTGTGCTTGCTCACTTCTAATTTACTTCACTGTTTCTAAAATATTGACACTGATATTTCTTCTGTATTTCTTTATTTCATTATTTCCCAGAATCATCAATTAATGACATGAGAAATTGTGAAAAAGTAGTAGGGAACATACATTTCTGGAGAGGTTTATTTTCCCTTTTTTCGGCCTCATATTTATTATGCTGCCTAAAGGATGTGTCCCAAGATTGATACAATATTTTTACATCCGCCCTAATCAAAATAACTATGGAAGAAATGTTTTGTGACCCTTCAGAATTTTTCATTGGATTTCTAGGATAAAAAGGATATCAGATCTATTTATATGTATATAATAAAATACATAAAACCATAAACACAGTAATCAACCCGAAGGTCGGTTTAGTAAGTGATGGTAGAGCTCACCCATGTACGAAGCCCGACAGCGTGTGAAATACACACATCAGGGTAGGGGGGCCAGTTCCTTTCCCTGTGCCGGTTATGGTTTCCCAGGAAGATCTGGTACCCGAAACTAACTTGGGTGGAGCCCAAAGTACCTTGCCCGGGAATCGAACCCGGGACCCTCAGGTCTGTAGTCCAACGCTCTACCCACTCGACCGCCGCGATCCGCATATATATGTATACAAACACACACACACACACACACACACACATATATATATATATTTATATAATTATATAATTATGTAATTATATATATATATATATATATATATATATATATATATATATATATACATCAGATATATCGAGTCATATCTTATCTTCCGAAGAAGACGGAGCTCGAGTCCGTCGAAATTATCAAGATATTATTGTGAGTGTTCTTTTTATGTGTTCTCGTGCTGTGTGTTACTGTCTAAGTTTTTTATTCAACACTTCCGTGTTACTTCGAAGAAATCATATATATATATATATATAGCAGATCAGAGAGCAATATAACTTTTGGATGGCACAATAGAACACAGAATAAAACAGATAGATAAAACAGAGTCTGACCTGAAGAAGGCCTCGGAGTAGGCCGAAAGCTTAAATCATCTACAGTGTGAGTGTCCTTTTACGTGTTATCTGTTTTATTCTATATATATATATATATATATATATATACATGTATATATATAAAATATATACTATATTAAAAATAATTTTGCACCGACTAAATAAAATACTGTAAAAATTTCTGTAATTTCAGAATATTGTATAACGTTCTTCAGTGTGCCTAGGGGTTGCACTAATTATTAACCACCAATCTCCGGTCATTAGGCCAGCGCTTAACTCTATAAGTCCTCTCTTTAAATCGGTGGATGAAAAATTCTGTTTCCGAGAAAAGCGAATATTTACTTCATCTCAGTGACGTCACCAATCGCGATTCATTCTAGGTGGAATTTATCACCAGAGTATCCGTGACTCTTCACCTGAAATGGTGGAAAAAAATCTATGCCTACATATGCTAGACGTAAATACATGGCTATTTAGAGACGATCGACCGGACGTTGATAGCCGAAATGACAAAGCGGCATGTTCGGAATCTCTTTAAGCGCTCCATGTCCCCCACGTAGAGACTGAGCCAGTTTCCCTGACGACACGACGTGAACCAGCACCCTGTTGAACTTACTTTCTTAGTCGCGACACGTATGCCCTTTAAGGGCAAATGAAGAACAATCCAAGGGATAATTCTGTGCGTCGCTTAAGTCATCAGTCTTGTGAAGTAAAAGGGAAACCCATTCACGTCGAACACCCTGGGAAAACTTCCAACAACGACTTCCCTAAGTGCGAGTGGACGGGTTCGTGCCTTACCCTCCCTCGGGGTCGCATAAATTCACCGCTTTCCCGCGCATTCATTCCTAGCTACGCCCTGGGACCCCTCCGCAGAAACTCTCTTTAATTCCTCCTCCTCCTCCTTAGATCCTGCGCCTCCCTCACCGTCTTTCGGGTCCCACGCAGGAGCATTAGTCGGTCGCGTATGCCAAAGATAAGGGGTCATTTTTTGGAAAAGGGAACGAAAATAAGGTCCTCTCTCCATCTACACACAACAATGGTTCTTGCGGGAGAATATTCCCTACCTTTCGTTGGGCGAGTGGTAGGGGCTTTATTCGGCAACCATGTGGTTCCCAGCTCTTTCTTCCACTCTCTCTCTCTCTCTACATCTTCCGTAAAGCCTGCGGCTCCTAAACCCTTATCACACTGGAAAATCGCTCACGCCGCGACTGAATGCAGCGGAGCAGGGATTATGGGGGAATGGGGTCGTTGTGTGCCCAGACGCACCGACGATGAATGCTTGTAGCATTCCTTTATGTTTATTTTTATTTTGTTCAACCCCTCACCACTGCGACAGTCGCAGTCCCGTAGTGTCCAACCTCTTAACTAACCTCTCGCACAAAGAGTTAAGATGGGCATTATGCCGAGGGATGAGAGGACTAGCGTGGGGAGTGCTCCCACCCTTCCTCACCCCAAGTAAGCGACAGACCACGCGACTACTCTTCCTCTCTCCCTCCCATCCTCTTGTGAGTTTTAACTGCGCCTTATGAAGTTCCCCGGCGCACCCCACCGCCTCCCTGCGAAACATTTCCCAGGGATCGGGGAAGGGGAAAGGAGGGGACTCTGGAGGATGGCGTCACAAAAGAGGGTCGACATCAACCCTAGCGATATGGAGGGAGAGGGAGGTCGGGTGGGGGTAAGGGTAGAGAGTTTGGGACGGGAGTTAATCTTAATATTCACGGGCCGAGGGGCGAGCGGGAGACGTTTCGAGAAGTTTTATTTCCTTTTTACGTTTTTTTATCCTCTTCTTCACCTCACCCTCCATTCCTCCTTTCAATCTAAGCCTCTCCGCGACCCTCCGCGCCACCGCCCTCGAGAAGGAATTGTGCGAGGTGGCCGTCGGGGAAGTTGGGGACTTGGGCAGTTTTTTCTTCCGTATTTTTTCTTCCCCTGCCCCCCCACATAATCTCTTGCAAATCATACTAGTGTTCATTTGCAGCTCTTGTTGGGCGGAATAAGAGTGGCTGAGGAGAGAGCAGTTCGCTTCTCGAGGAAAAGAAAACTGTCTCGCTATCTCTCGGAAATTATGGTTGTGTTCAAAATCCAACTTTGAGAACTTGACTCGGGAGTGTTTCATGTTATGGGCTAAAGCTTAGTACCGAATTCACTCGCGTGATAATCGAGCTTTTCATGTCTACTCTTCGATCATAAAATAAGGAGCGCGACGACTGTGAGTGGAGTTTAAGTACGGTCATATTTTTTTGGCTCTGTTCAGGGCGTTGTGATAATTTAAAGAGCAGCTGGAGAAAATGGCGAATTGATGATGAAAAAATTGTAGAGTATACATAATTTAATATATAATCTTGAGATTTTACGGAGCATTTAAGGTCATCGTTTTCAGTACAGTTGGCATGATATAAACATATCACATACCATTAGGCGTTGTTTCTTCAAAAAAATGCCACCTTAATCTTTGATCCTCCCCAAATCACATGTTAATTTTGGCTTTGAAAAAGGAAGTCTTCATTTTACTGTTTTCACTCAAATAGAATTCAAATGATAGCAATCTATGATTGTCTTTTAGAAAAATGGCAGTTATTTCAATTGGTTCTTCTCACAATATTTTATTCTGTTTATTAGACATACTTTCCAGTGACACAAAGTTATTTGTATTTTTATTCAATATGAATTAAATAAACATTTTTTGGGAAGTTGAAGCGTTTGAATACTATATGCTCAAAAATAGGGATTCACAATAAATATTTTATTCATTTATGTGCCGAATTTTAATTACAACAATTTATACATTTAAAGCTAAATATACTAATGTAAAATAATGATATTATATCATTTATTTATTTGACTCTTACTGTTTTGTAACGATTTTCACGATGATAAGGAATTGATTTTCAACTGGGCAAAGTTTGGGAATACTCGTATCCGTGGTTCTACAGATATGAAAGTGTTTGCCAGTCATGAAATCTTGTCTCCAGTGGCGTTTTCGAGGATTTTCTTTCTTCGAAAGCTTTTTGGTATCCACGTATAAAGACGTCCCTTTGAGCAATTAACGCTGACACGCTACCGCCCTATCGTCGTACAATTCTGAAGTTCTGCTTGGGTTTTTTTTTAATTCTTGAATCCCTTTCGGTCGGATGTTTATTTTAAAAAGGCCTTGAGCTTCTCCTTCAAGCATCGCTTTTCCGTCGCTTGATTTTTGTCGAATGCCAGCTTTCCCTCGCCCACGCGAAATATCCCCGCTTCCGGAATAAACAGAGGACCGTTCCCCAACCCCTTTTTCCACACTGCGACCGACTCTCCTGCCAAACCCCCACACGCCCACCCTCCGCCACCACCCAGGCTCTCCGTCTTCCAAAAGGAGCTTTAGTTCTTTTGTGTGCGTCGTGTAATTTCCGGAGTTTCTCCCTCGACTCCTTGCTCAAAATCTTCCATAAACAGGGATGGGAGGAGCTCCGGAGGGGGGAGGGAGAGGGTGTAAGACAGGGTGGAGGGAAATTGAACGAGTCTGCCCGCGTGACACTCTGGTACTCAAGTCTCGGGAAGGCACTCTTTCTTGCCTGCCTCCTCAGTCCGTCTCCCATCATTTCGATTCTCTTTTGTGTGAGCTCTCGCGCTGACTGTGAAAAAGATCCCTCTTGTCCCTTCCTGATTCTTTCAGTTTCCATCTCCTTACTTGCTACGAGAGAGGAGAAGACTGCAAGTTTATATTCGCGGTCGAGGATGGTGAAGTCGATATATCTACCAATTTTGCGTAAAATAAATGCTTTTAGCTTGAGTTCCAAATATGGCATCGCTGATATGAGGTGCGATAAGGTTTTATTTAGGCTGCGCAAATGACATTGATTACTGGAACCAATGGATGTTTGGAGTTATATAGGAGCCTTAACTTACCCTTGTAAAATCGGCACATACAAATAAGCACCTTTCATTTTCTCGTTACTGAAGTATTTTCCAATTGATGTGCCCCTTTGCCCTTTATGCCTCAACTTGCATTGAACCTCCGTGTGTTCTACTATTCTATGGCTATAGAAATGTAACAGGGTAAATTACCATGTTTCAATTCATTTGTAGGGAATAATGGTAAAACAATGATGACCTCATTTTAGTCTCCATCATAAATAATTTGACCGTAATACTCGTTCATCCATTCAGGCATAACGTTACTATTATAGTACCAGTAGAGAAACTCTGTTTCACAACACTCTTGGATAATATTTACCCACGTTTCCCCCTAGAATTTGTTTTCCTCACAAAATTTCCGTTGCGTGAACCGAATAACTGATTAGTGCGATGGTAATAATCCTTAAAAAACACCTCACCGTATTTAATCCCCGTTGTTGCTTAATAGCAGCGGATAGGTGGACCAGTCCAACTTTGAGTGATATTTCTCAGTCAGCGAAAAAAGAAGTATTGAAAAAATCCAAACCCATATGAATTCATGCTTTCGTGAAACCACAGCACATCACCTAAGTTACTGTTTGACGAGTCTCTGGCGTATATATGTATTTTTTGCGTTATTCTTCCACTGAAGCTCCTTTTGCTAGGCTAAGGCCATGGATTCCACCCGACCTCTCCGCTTCCACCGTCCTTGCCTTTCAAAAAGTTGCTTCTGTGGATTTCCCATTCCTTTGTGCTCGCTTTACTTATGAATATATATAGGCGTGTGTGAATGCGAGCGCATGTAGTGCAACCGACGGCATCGGTTCGTTATTCGCCCGCTGCATTATGCTGGCGCCGCACTCCATCTCTCTCTCTCTCTCTCTCCCTTCATCCGTGAGAGCTTCCCGCGCGCTAGTATTTCGGCCCTCTCCGCGAATGAATAGGGACAGGGTGAAAAGCGTTGGTGGCGAGAGGAAAAGGGGCGGGAGGGCGAGGAAGGCAAGGGTCTCTGCAGCAGGGCGGCCGAAAGGGCTCCAGGGGTGCGTGCATTCCGGCCGTATGAGAGGGACATGTGTGTGTGTGTATGTTAGGGTGCGGATTTGGAGCAGTTTCGATGTGGATGCGGAACAGGGAGAGTGCCGAGGGAGTTGATTTTTCGAATAGAGAAAACGCAATGGCGTACTCTGTGCCACGGAAGACGTGAAGCCTCCTTGACGGCATTAGTCGAACGCAGCCTTCCCACCATGTAATCACTAACCTGCAGTTCGATCAAAATATCTTTGATCCTTAATGATTGATCAACGGGCAAAATTTATTTTCGATCAATCATTATTAGGAACTTTTTACATAAGTAAACTATTTAAATTGATTTTTGGCTTGATAAAAAGTTTTTTTAGTAATTTTTTCTTTTTAAAATCCAACCCTGGTTACCGTTTATTTTCCTTTGTGATTCCCAAAGAATGGTCATATCAGGAAATGATCGGTAATCAAGATCGTGGCTGGTTGTGCAAGCCAGGGGGTTAGTAGTCTATCACAGAATTTTTGCACAATAGGTATTGTGTGATGGAGACCGGAAGATTGACGAAAAAGAGAATATTGTACCATGTGGTAGGATAACCACGGGGTGCTCAATTGGAATACCCTAAACTTACTTATGTAGGTATGACCATTGACTTAATATCTGACTATTCCAATTGAATTCCATTGGGTATTTCGCAAGATAACGTTATGAAATGGAAACATATCAACGGATAATATGAGGATTAACGTGGTTAGGGACATTAACCTGTCTAAAATCCCAATTTGGTGAATCTAATCTACTTAATTAGTTTCTTATTCTTTCATAAAATGACTATGTTTACTGTGCTTATTTTTATTTGTCTTCGATTTCTTCTTTTATCACAATATTATTAATTTTTATTTCTCTATTTTGGATATCATCGGTCAAGTACTCAATGATTTACATCGAATGTTTTCTTAATTCGCACTAATGAGAATATATCATCCCTCAGTGCGATCAATTCAACATTTCATGCGGGGTGTTCGTTAATGCTATTCTTCTACTCTTCTGCGTATGCTCCATTTACTCGATTTGTCCATCCGTAATATATTTTTTAACGGTTTCCAGACTCGCATCCCAAAAGCCATCAATTTTCCATTGGCTAACTTAAATAATTGTTCTAGACACTCATTGAGTAGTATAATCATTGCCAACGAGAGAAATTGAAATTTTTTTAAAATGTGAGTGTAACATATTTTCCTTCCTTTAGTTTTGATGGCTCCAATTATTGAAAATACTTCGTCTTTTTTTTTATTTTTCATAATATTTCTGGCGTATATTTGTCACCAAAAGTAAAAAATTATGGATAGTTAAATTCATGATAATTTTCCCTCAGCATTAATGGTGTTCATGACGACAAACTATTACAAGAAATCGATAAGATAAATATACTTTTATCTATTTCTATGTGAATGAATGACACTTTCCTTTTCCAACTTGATTTCGACCATAACATTACTTCGGTAATTGAAAGCTACACTTTCATGTGCTTGGTAATTAGTTGAGGAGCAAACTTTTAAATTATCCTGAAAGGTGTATTGTTTGCACATAAATTACTATTTGTTTTCTAAATATTTCGAAATATCTTTTAATATTTTACCTACCATGACAAACCAAAAGAGCTGTCAATTTTTTTAAGTGCAGTTCTAATTTCAGGTTAATCCCACTTTACTTATGCCATATTCATCTTCTATTTATCTTTCATTAATTATTCTATATTAGCGCAAGCAAAAATTAGCCAAAAATGCTGCCCGTTTAGCTTCGAATAGTCTTTATAGTTCCTTCAGTCTATTGCTTTCACGTTCGTGCCTATATTTGTCTGACTTTGCTTTTATTTACGAGACTACTTCGACTTTTAGGGAGGAGCGCGACTATTAAGCCGTCAAGACCCCAATTTGTCGGCACGCCGAGACATTTGTGCGCGTCCACTCCTTTTCTCCCATTTCGGGTTCCACCTCAAATACCCTAGCCGGTCGCCAGCGGACATCTCCCACACCATTGACCGAGGTGCACAGCGCGAGAGGCTCTATTGCGGGATGGCCATTTTAGGCCCACCACCGAAGACGAGTAAGGAAGCAGGGAAAGGGGAAGGGAGAGGAAAGTAGGTGTCAATAATGAAAGGGAGAAGGAGTTGAGTGGCGGATGTGGAAGCGGGAGGGACCGAACGGAGAAATTGAGTGCGAACAGAGTGAGCGTAACGGATTGAGTCGGCGTTAAAGAACTTGCCATCCGGGGAGGTGCGGGAGGGATGGGTGAGGTCACGGAGGATGTGTGGGGGGAGGTTGAGGAAATGGGAGGAAAAGGACAATAAGATGGGGAAAATGGTGTGTGGAGCGAGCGGTGGCGGTTGAGAGGGGTCCGGAGAAAGGGAAGACTTACCTAATGCGTCGATCTGCCCGAGAGCGCGGACGCCATTTCGATTGCAGGCGGAAAATAGCGTCTTCACCTTAATAGCGCCGGGGTCCATTATCGGTCCAGAGCTCTCGCCTCTCTCTCTTTCTCTTGCCTTACCCTGCTCACAGGTGGCGCTGCCGAAGGCGACGCGGCAGGAAACAGAGGCATCGGCAAGTAAGTGGCTCTGGTGTCGGGACTACGTTGCGGGCCGGTGGTTTTCGCTTCAGAGGAGGAGACGGGGGAGGAAAGAGTCCCGTGGAGTAGGCGGGGATGGGTGAGACGGGAAAGAGGAGTTTTCTGAAATGCAGCGCCGGCGGTGAGTGAGGGAATGAAAGAGGTGAAAAGGAGGAAAAGTGTAGGTTGGGAGATGTCCCGGGGGATTTTGGAAGCAAAGGGCCGTCGAGGACGGGTGAGGGAGCATCTCTGGGTAAACAGAAATAAAGAGAGAGAGAAGGAAGAGGGAGATGGGAAGGATGGATTGGGAGAGAAGTGTCGAAGTGGAGATGAGAGCGGGATCGACTAATGCCTAGGGGGAGTAAGCCTCGTTGGTACTCGACTCCATATCTTCCGAGCGACTGCGGAGCTCAAGTCGGCGCCGGGAATATTTTTCCTTCTTCTTAGGCTGGTTTTTACGCCTGAAACACGCATTCTATGTAAAATGGCGAAATGAGGAAAGCGTTTGGATTAAGTCATATTCGGATTTTCTACTTTTGATTCTTGCTTTTGGAGCAGCCAAATTAGAGTATGTGATTAGTCTCTTTAGTTTAATAGACAATTGTCTTAGAGTTTGTTATATAGCACTTATCAAAGGGATCTATTCCATTCCGTTTATCAAAATCCAAGAATTAATTCAATTAACGTGATTGAATGGAGGACTTTTCGTAATTCATTACTTCGGTCCCTTAAAAGAAAGTAAGAGTGCATTTAATAATCATAGACCTTTCCACTGATATGCTCATGATATTTTGAATAAAAGGTCATTTAAAAATTATAAATAGACCTGTAAATCAGATGGCGAAAGGATTATTAAGACTTGTTATGTCTCAAAAATAGTCTGAAAATCTTTCAAAACCCACAAAAATTAACTAATATACTTATTCCTATTTCCTTGTGATCATGGAGTCTTCAAAGAAGCACAATAGATATTGTTTGGAAGGAAAAAATTAAATGAATTATTACTGCTGTATATGTGTACAATCAATATTAAATGTCAACTCAATAGCGGTCATTTTCAATACCTAGTATTTAATGGTCCGTAGACTTTTTGTCGCCAACAATCAGCCAAAAAAATGAAACTATGTTATGTATTTTCAGATATTTCTTTCTTTTCCTTTCCTAAATACATCAAAGAAAGTTATGCCGAGGCGCAGCAGCCGTTTTCAAAATACAGCAGCAGTTTTCGATGTAACTAATGATTGAGTTTATTTTATTATTATTATTAGGTAATCTACCGGTTAAGGTAGGTTTTTGGATGGACACAACTATCAAATTAACATTTTGTGACTCCCCGCCTAGCAAACTAATCTATATCAGGTCCCTCTTCATCTCGGTGTACTTCTTTCCTCTCTTCATCCCGTCCAACATCCCTATCCTGTTCCTACCCTTACCTCGCTTGCCCAACATTCTCCCCTCTATTACCCTCTTCAACATTCCACTACCGCTCAATACGCCTTTCATCCATTTTTCCTGCCTCCATAGGATTTCTCTCAACAAACCCCTCTCCTCCCCCACCATTTCTAGTACTTCCTCATTTGTTTTCCTTTCGGTCCATTTCACCTTCTCCATTCTTCTCCACACCCACATTTCAAAAGCCTCCAATCTACGTCTATCCTCCTGCTTGAGCGACCACGTTTCCGCGCCGTACATAGCTACGCTCCATATCAGAGTTTTTACGAGTCTTGTCTTAACATCCCTACTCAACGTCCCCGTCATCAACTCCCTCCTCCTTGAGAAAGCCTCTTTGCCTAGCGCAATTCTTCTCCTTACGTCCCTACCACTTTGACCGTATTGGTCCAAAACACTTCCGAGATATGTAAACTGTTCTACCTGCTCTATTTTTTCCCCGCCTATTTTAATATTTAGCTTAGCCTTTTTCTTTCTGGAAAATCGCATAACCTTTGTTTTATTAATATTGATTCTCATCCCATATTTATCGCACTGGACCTCCAATTCACTCAACAATGCTTGCAACCCCTTGGCTGACTGAGCAACTAATGCTTGGAATGATTGAGTTAAAAGCCAAAAATTTTATTTAATAAAGAGCTAAAAAAAATTCCAAGATTTTTCTGCTAAGAAAAATTAAACGGCAAGAAGTGTCCAGAATTCAAAAATATTTTACTTTGAGAATTGAATTAGAAGGGTGGCATTGGTTTAATTATATTATCATCTGCCTATCTATTGATACTTGCCAAATTTTAATTTGAATGCTATACAGTTTTTCATCTTGAATTAGAATTCTTAGTCTTTATGAGAAATCTGCGTTTTCCATATTTACATAGCAAAGGGCTATTAGCCGAATCTGATGGTCTAGGTCTCAGTTTAATGCCCTAAATGTTATGTTCTCGAATGTTAATAGCACGCTCGTAATGCTGTTTTTTGAATCGATGGGTTGCGAAAGCATAATAAAATCCCAAGAGTCAACACTGATCATTGTAGCTGTGTACAAAATAAGTGATCGCAAATTGTAATACAGAAAATCTATTATAGTTTGCGATAGTTACAAGGCTATAAAATGTTCGTGATGCGTACTTTCTTCTCATGATTTGTTCAACGTTTACTTAGGCGCAACTTGAAGTTTAATTAAAAAACAACCACCAGAATGAAGATTATTACTGCTATTATGAATCTCTCCCAAATTGATTGCAAAACGTTTATAAGACACATAAATGTTAACATTGTGATTTTAATTATTTTTCGGCACGAGTCAACCGAGATTGGCACGAGATTGTAAGCGATCTATTGTACAATGGAATGAAGAATGTACGCAATTGGCTTCATTCTACATCATCCTACCCTCCCATTCCCTTCAGGATTCATTTACTTTGGTAGTTGCTTGAATAATTGTCTTCCGCTAACTGTCACAGTTACTTCACATTGCATATTAGTGTGCTATTCCTATCCTATCTTCTCCAACAATTATTTTGGTTGCAGTCAATTTTCGATGCCTTCCAATATATTTTGAGGAGTTTAATCATTTATATTTGGTGCATAAAGAGATGTTCAAATGTTAAACAAAAGTTGCTCACTAGAGAAGTATATAATAGGACGAAATACTGGTATGTTGGATAGTTCGAATAGAGGGAGAAAAAGGTTACGGATTTGATTTTGCTTGGAATAAAAGAAGTAGAAGTTAAGCTTCTTAGATGCATTGTTTCTTTTCCCTGAGCAGGATGAAATAACACTGTCTCTCTTCTGTGAGTATGTGAATCTGAAAATTAATTGATTCATATGCAGAGTTATTGTGACTGGCAATCCAGACTGTGCCGATTCGGGTGTTTAGTGGGATATTAGGCGAGTCTTCAAAGTGTAGCGTCATTCATCCCTAAGAGTCCAGGATGTGTACATTAGTTTTCATCGAATCAGTCAAGACCCTACCTAAAACCTATTGATTAAAAGCTATTCCTAATATTGATTTTGACGTACATATTACCCTGTTGATCTGGATACGTGTAACGCTAACGAAAAGATAATACTTAAGGCAAATTGAGGGAACAACAAACACGGACACAATGTTACATGCGGAGAGGAGGTCGAGGTAAACCGAAGCGATGGAATACGCGGGTCTAGGATGCCAGGTATCAGAAATGAAGTCTGTCACCCGCACGAATTGGCTCCTTTTTTTCCTCGCACGCGTTCGTGTGGAGTATGAGTTAAATAAATGAGATAGGCAGAGAGAGAGAGAGATGGATAGATGGGAGGGTGAGTGCGAAGTCGGTCCTGCGTTTTGATGTTGCCCCGGAGGTGCGGTGTGAGGATGCGCAGAGGTGAGATAGTGTGTGCGAGGTGGGAGTATGGCGGAAAGCTCATTTGCGTAAAAGGTTAAAACCTTTGTTTTTGACCCTCCTCCTCCTCCCCCATACTATGCCCTTCCTCCCTCCAGCCGGTTCCACGCAAAACTCTCCCCTACACCGAACGGACGTGAAAGAACGCCGGCGGTGAAAATATAAAAAAAAGTGAAGCAAAAATAAATAAAGGCAAACCCCGGTGAAGTGAAGGTAAAGTTTTCTAGGCAATGGGACAGTTTTTCGAGGTCAAATTAAGTTAAAACGCCTGATGGCAAGCGGAGTTATTTGTGTTCCCACTATTTGGAGGAATTGGAAGGGCTTGTGGTGGTTAGAAGGCGCGGAGCCCCGAAGGGGAGTGAATGGGAGTTGAGGAAGGAAAAATAAACAAAACAGGGTCATTTATGCCGAAGATATGGTTGAGCCCCACTCCCTTTGCCGAGAAGAGAGCCAATTACTTTTCTCCAGTAGGGTATGGTGTGTGCTTCCAGTGCTCAAGGGTGTGAGATGCGAGAGAGGGAGCGGGGAAAGGAGGAAATAAAATCTATATGCGAAGAAGTCGATTCGATCAGGCAAATACTCCTGCCTTATTTCCCAGATGCATGGAATGGGTCGGTTCTACTTGAGCGCATAATGTCTGTTTGAGGGGGGAGATATTTCATCACACGCATCTCGTAAATGCAGCTAGAATATAGGCTAGAAAATTCAGCTAGATGAAATCTTCCGCTTATGGTAAAGTATTTATTCGTCGTGGCATATCGTGTCATGTGCTGACTTTGGGTCCATCATACCATTCATAGTAAAAAAATTTAAAGTTCTTTGGTGACAACAAACAAGCTGGTATTTTCTCTTGTAAGTGATTAAAGATGATTCATTTCAAATGGAAATATGGTTGACATTAGTGGCAATTTATTTAGGTAATTTCATTAATATACCCTCATGCTTCATCTTACCTGGCAAATACGGATTCCGAATAATATCAACACAACTGGTTAAATGGGAATCAGCTTCAGGTGAAGACGTAAATTGCAGTCTCCCACTAGTGAAAATTATACGTGTATCTGCTTGTTTATGAAATATTTTTGGAAATACATTTAGTTCTGATTTTCAGTATTAGTAGCAGTCATGACGATATTAGAATTAGTTAAATATTCTCCATTACGGTTAGGATGTTTTTCCGCTCACCATTTCCCTTGCACAGTTGTTTGTACTGGTTGTCTTAGTATATATACTCCATGTATATATTGACTTAACATAATTATTGACGTGGTTCTGTGCTTCTGCTTTTTTTAAACAAAAAATAATTCCATGATAGTTTAAAATTTTTTCCACTTTTGGAGATATTTCGCGCAATCAATGCCTGTGTTAATACACTTCTACTTTTAATGATTCCAGTTGAGTATAGAAAGTCGTAAGCCTAATTCCAGGATTTGAATTGGCAAAGATCATAAATCCTTCTGCGTCAGAATCAATTGAGCAAGCTCCAGAATTGTTAAAAATTTAAGATGCCTTTATCAGTGTTTTATTAGTCCTATAGACAAAGGAGAATCCTTAAATTTTACTTCTGAACTGACTGCATGAACATGACAAATTACCGAATCACTATGTGGGAAACTGAATCTATTAATTTGTATTGGGAGATTAAATTGACTCCAAAAAAGGTTAACTAACGACTTTTGTGAAGCATACCTAATCGGCTCCTTTTGGGAATTCTATTGTTGCAAATCCTCTTTTTCATAAGTTCAAAGTGTGTTTGCGTATTAAGGACTGGTTTAATTTTCATGGAGTGATCTCATAACTCGTGCCAAGCTATTTTTTGTGCATAAAACGCATTAAAAATCTTTAAATATAGCTTTCTGTTGAATCAAAGTGGATATAAATGTCAGGAAAATAGTTGAGTTAAAATGATTAAATCTATATATGCTTATATGTGTTATCTTTGATTCACATCGAATACCATTGGCAAGGATACGTGTCTCTAGGAAACTAATCCATATTTATGGAAATTAAAATGGTATTTTTGTATTTTCAAAGGTGATGGTTTGGTGTTTAGTGAGAATTTGGCAAACTTTATTCATGGAACATGAACTGGACCATTAAATAACACGGACTTGTATCAGCATGATTATGTTTTCTCTCTAATTTCTGGAAACGGCTTTTCCATGCCTTTTGTACCGCCATTTCTCAAAAGGCATAATTTTACTGTTTGCCAAAATATTATGCCACCAGGAACATTATCTAACAAGGTCTACATCTACTTAGTTGTAACCAAAAACGAAGCTGCTGTTCTTCCAATTCATTAATATACTTGCTTTGCCTTGCATGTTTAGACAGTTTAATCAAATGAATTACTTTTCCTTATCTATGTGTATTAAATTGCTCTAATTTATTCGTTTTGGACCAGAAATTAAGTTTAAATTATTTTAATTCTCTATGCTACCACGTCTTTTCATAGGTTGTTTGGATAAACATTTACTTTATTTACAATTCGTTCAAATGTTTTTCACATTAGAACCTCATCTTTTCCACGGTTTTCGAACACTTTTTCTGCGTTATGTTGCGCTAAAATGAAAATAGAGATAAAATAATATTCAACGTGCTTTTTTTGAAAAGTCAAAGAATGAAATGCAATAGAATTTCACACAAAGAGCGTTCCCCCATTGGTCTACACGGAAAATCCATGGCACAAAGGTTTAATTTTTTTCCACCTCCTCCTCTGCAGAGTAACTCTAGAAAATTACCCGAGCCACAAAGGCCTTCATGTTGTGGGATTAAATTCCGTGTTTTTACCATCAAATTTCGCCCCTTTATTTTCATTTCACCCCCTCCCACACAGGCCGCTATCTCTCTTCCTCTTCCTAAGCCCTTAACTTTCCTCCATCTTCTCTTTTTTCTCTTCTCTCATTCCATTTCTCCTCCTCTTCCCCGCTCTTGTTCCCTTTCTCCACCCTTTCCCTCCCTTTCCCCTGTGCCATCCCCCACTCTGTGTTACATGTTAAAGCATTCTCTTGCGCACATCCCCTCCATACAGCCCATCCTTCCCTTGTCGGCCTCCCCCACCCATCCTGCCTCTTGGCAGCTCGCAAATCTCCACTCTCCCAACCCAAGGCTTTCTTTTGCGACTCATGCCACGTTTGACCTCCTCAAATTTGCTCTGATCCCATCTCAGCACATTCATGTAATAAAACGGCCATAAGGAACCAGCTTAATCGTGATGCGTACACAAACTGTCCCAGTGGTTCTTGTTTCCGGTCCCACCATGCCCGTGGGTGCTTAGCCTCACCTAACACTGTGCCTTCTCTTCTTTTTCGTTGTTTTCTCGTCCTTTCGTTTGTATTGCTTCGTTGTTTTTCCTTAGATAATATTTTTACTTCTACTTGGTTTCCATGTCCTCCGCACTTATATAATACTATCGCGAAAATTCGGTGATGCATTTTATTTTTCTAAGGTCAAATTATTTAAATTAATAACTTCCATCTACACTACTTGCATTTTTTGAAAAGGGCCCTAGCATACCGCTTCTTTCTTATATAAAAAATAGCGCATTAATTTTTCAATGCGTTTTTAGCTTTTGGCTCATCTTTTTATGATCATACAATTGAATTAGTATACAAAAAATCAGTAAAAATTCGTTTGAAATAGTAGTCGATTAATAAGCTTGTTCACTGACACGTAGTATACCCTTGTCATGACTTCTTGGTGTCTAAGACTGTGATAAACCACATGATATAAGGCTAAATTGCAGAAGAATATGAGAGAGAATTACTTTTTTATTAAAAATGTAATTTTAGTAGCCACTCGTCAGTTTCTTGTGTTCTTTTTGCAGTGCCTTATTATTTCAACATTTGAACGTTTCAAAACGATCGAAACGTGGGGAATTGCTTGGTGCATATAGTCTCCCGTAACATATGGTTGATTCCGGATTTTACCAAATTTGTGTAATGCTGAATTGGTGCTTGAATGATACAAAAATACCATAGAATATAAATAGCATAATAATACACATGGCTTAACGTACCACACTTTGATGTGCAGTGGATCCATTTAGACACCGCCTTCACGAAGCGGCTTCCCCTCTATCAACGTGTCACCAATTATGATAAGGTATTTACTGGTAATCTCATTAGTTACATAATTAAAGCCGTACGCATTCTGTGACAAAAATATATTCTGCTGCACACTCCATAAAAAAGCAATCATAGCGTAGGCGATACGCCTGCCACAGTTACTGATATCGATTTCAAGTTCACCCAATGGAAGACCAAATCCTACTACTTGGTTTGATCGTTATTTGCAAAACATGAAACTGTCTCAGATAGGGAGGCGGGAGTGAAGATAGCATGTCCTTATCGAATTCCAAACAACAGGAAGGGCGCGCATGCAAGCAACTACGCACACATAGAGGCGCACACACGCACGGCCATTGATAAACTAGATGACTAAAGGAGTGACCGAAGACTGACTGAATGAAAGTTCTCATTTTTGAGGATTATTTCCTCTCGGTCGCTGTTGTCCTCTTCGGCACAACCACTCGCGCGCCGACAATGCGAGGGTGTAAATAAATCGAGTAATCTCAGGCAACGAGTGTGGACGTGTGAGGAATGGAGGCGTGGAAAGCAAAGAGCGTGATTATTTTGTGTGCGCGTGTGAATGAGTCCGCTTTTTTATTCATCTCGTTCTCATTTCTCTCCCCTCCCCCTCAACACCCTCAGCTTCTCTCTTCCAACCCTTTCTTTCTCTCTGTTTCCGCGATCCGGAGCCAGAAACCTAGCGCTGGCGCAGGCGCTCACAACGGAGGCGAGCGCCTGTGAGCCGCAGCCGAGATCCCAAATCCCTTTCCCTTCCGCGCATTGTTCAACTCCGCGGTCTTTAGTTCGTTTTCGCGCCGGGCACACAACGGCATCGCCGCCATCCCGAAAAATCCTCTTCCCATCGTCCTGCCGTCCGCTCCCCTCTCTGCATATCGTTCTTCGGGCGAAGCTTACAAAACATCTTTTTATAAACACATCGCAGTACTAAATTATCCTCCTCCTCGTCCTTTTCATCCCCTCTCCCTCATCTCTCCTCTTTTCCTCTTCCGCATTTCCGTCCTCCCTATGATATGCACATCCGTATTTACTATGGGAGACCGTTCCGCTCGCCCTCGAGCGACCACCTCCCCGACTCTTCCTCCGCTTGAATTTTTCTCTTCCTCTCCCACTCTTTCTCCTGCTACCTCCCCCCTATCTCCCAGACAATGCTTCCCTTCAAAATCCTCTTATTTCACGCAACCACTCTCGCGCCTTGCGGATGATGGGGAAAAAAATAAAGGGAAAACTCGCCGAGTTTTTCCTCCCCTTATTCCTCCCACTGTTTCCCCTTCCGCATGTTACCCCCCCCCCACTCTCTCTCGGATCGCTCACACATCCTCTCCCGTCTCGCACCGCACAAAACCCCCTTCAGCTCACTCACCTTCTTGTCTCCTCCCGCACTTCTACCCATTTCGTGCCGCGCCACTTCTTTCCCTGGCGAGCCAGCGCACCAACGTACGCACGCGTTGGATCGGAGCGGTCCATTGTTGCATCGTCCATTGTAGCGCGCCTGGCCTCCCCCCCGACCCCGGTAATCGACGGGTTCCCCTCGCTCCCCCGCCGTCGTTCCCGCCCGGTAGTCTCCGGCACCCTCTCTTCTGCGTATCTCTTCCAAACCCTCCTCCCACGGCTCTGACCCCCCGACCGACGCCACTTGCTCAGATTTTCCCTATGCATTTCTCCCCGCTGTCACTCATTTCCTTTCCCGCCCGTTCCACACCTCCCGGCCCTCGGTCTCAATGAGGTCTTCTGCTTTCGAAATCGGAAGCATTATGACGCAGCACAAATGGTCGGCGCCACACGATCCGGGTGAAGCGCTTTGGTAAAATCTGTGATTTCATAGGATTTTTGGGCTGTAGTGTGACAGTATGCTCATCTCGTTGAAAGGTATTTCCAGTGATGATAATGGTACGCACGCTAAAAGCTTCGCGAATGACGTTGGAGTCGGAAATGCACTTGCCTGTAAAGGGAAAAGATTATAAAAATCTGGCTCCAAATACTTATCAGAGGCCCAAACAAGTTGTATGATCCGCTAGAGTTATTTCCGTTATGATTTTCATTGAAATCTAGACTTTGTACACGTTTCTTCTATTTCACTATTATCCATAGTACTACTCAAGTTGTAGAACTATTCACACGTTTTAGGAGTAACTAATTGTTTCGGTCTTCCTATTCAGCGGGTATAATTCTTCAATTACCTTCCGAAGATCTTTAGTGGTAATTAATTATATCGAATGTCTGAGTTCTTATAGCAAGTATTTCTTCATGTATGGGCAAAAGATTAGGCTCTCGAAGAACTATTTCCATTATCCTTATTATATGAAGGGCGCTAACCGTCAAAATGTCTCAGAAGAAGCATAAAAGAGTCACAATGAAAGTTTACATTTGAGCTCTTGATATTCCATGAGGCAATACGGACTCGGACTACAGTGATACATGTGTGCCAAAGATAGGAATTTCGAATGTACCTTAGGCAATTATATTTTATGGTAATTTACCGAGAACAATCGTAATATTTCCCGGAATAAAATACTAAATTTCGTTAGGAAGATCACAGAGACTAAATGGTATGCTAAAGTTTGAGGTTGAATCGATATCTCAGATAGACGAAGAGGAGATTTTGTGAAAACGGGAAAGTGCTTGTCTATGGAGATCGTAGGAAGAATATAATGTTTTCGTCTCCCTCCATTCCTTTACTTTGTTTCCATCTTTCCTCCCAAAATGTTTGGTCATACTTTTGACATGAGTGAACACTTTACCTTCTCCCCGACCCCCCAATTTTGTCTATTTTATGGCATTTTTCTCTTTCAATCTCTTTCTTTCTATCTCGTAACCCTTCTCTTCCTACCTCCCCCTCAACAATACCCCCACATTTTATAAAAAAACTGGCACTCACTTCCCTCCGCATCCCTCGACTCGCCGCACTTTCCCTGCTACACATTTTATTTATCAGCGAGGACGACTCCTCACACGCACACAGACACACACGCATCCATTCCCTTTTCCTCGTCGCCGGGCCCTCGAGCCCTGCCTCCTCCTGCCTCGCCATCCCTCGTTGTCGCCAAGAGAATGAGTCGCCCCATCCCACGGCCCCGCTTAAGTCTCTGTACAAGCGCGCGTCCCCGTGAAATATCATAAGTATTTCACAAAGCCGTAGCGGGAATATTCTAGCAGCCATACAGATTTTCCGCGCTGCGGGTAAATATTCATGCGGGACTTTTACTCTTTTTCAGTCGTTTTACATTTCTAAACAGGAGGAGGAGGAGAGTTGGGTTTTCTCGTTCCTCGTTGGGACATGTTACTACTCCTCTCTTCCTCCTCCTCTTCCCAGATCTCTCCCCCTTGCCCCTCCATAACCGTCCCCCCCCGCTTCCTCGGCCCATCTTTTCATTTCACCCTTTTGCATTTTCCGTTTCTCTTTTCTGCTTGCCTAGCCTCCCGGCGACTGGGCACCTATCCACCTCTAACCTTACTGCGTTGTTTGTGCGGTAAAAAAATGTAATACTTGCTTTTCATTACTCTTTCCGATTAATATTTTATTTCCCCCCAACATCTCATCCCCTGCATGTTATTGGAATCATAAATGTATAACGATTTTCAGCTTGGTCAACACTCATTACGGCGGCTTAACGATCCGAATTATTGTCGTCTCTTCTTTGCTAGTTCTGTGGATTATGTTTTCCTCCCTTTCACCGGCAGACGCAATTTGTGCACCTGCTGATTACGCAAAGACTGTTGAGATTATTTTATAACGTATTCCTGCGTATCATAATCTTATTAAAGCATATTACTCAGGGTAGGTTTGCCCATGGGTAACACGATGTGTGATAATAAAAGCGGTTCATCAAATTAAATATGAATATTTTTTTATTATTCATACATAATTATATTCTAAATATAAGCTTGGTGGAAATATTTGATTAAATTATAGAAATATATGGACGTTGACGCGTTAGTTTGACTGGCTGGGGTTCCTCGTACGTAGTTGGGCTTAAAGGTCATCTTGTACAAGATGATAATGCTACTTATAAAGGGGTTTTAAATAATAATTTAATAAAAAAGGGGTTTTTAATTTATAAACCCAGGGCGTATTTATGTTGATAACCAGAATAATTAATTCATGCTTTTAAAAATGGTTTTTATGGGTATACCATAACGCCCCTCAAGCGCACGATTAAATATAATAATATAATTTTAAATAATCATATGGGAAAAGTTTTTAAATATTTAGCAATAAAAATATTTACGGTTGATCTCATTTTAGGATTTTTTCTTCGATATATGATATTATTGTTTCTAATCGTAGGTAAACGTATCGTACAGGATCATTGAACTGGGAAAATCTCTGAAGAAATAATTTATAGGCATCGCCACTCTCGCTTTAAAATGCACATATCTAAGATATATTTCGAGGTTCATAATTTTATGTGGACACATTTTTCATGGCGCACATGCTCTGGATGTAATGAAGAAGTGAACATTTTTTCCCGTAGCCATTACACCCCAAAGACATTCTCCTTTCCACAAGCAAGTTATCATATTTGCCTTAGTTGTTATAATTGGTATATTAGTTGGATCATCCACTGAATAAAATAAATTAAATAGTAGGGACACTTTCCGTTCAAGACAATGAATTGATTAGTATTTATCATTTTTTCTTTCGAAATTCGAAGCCATATATCGTGCTCGTAAATTTTATGTTGCGTATTTTCCGTAACATGTTTTATTTCTAATGCTGACTTTTTCCCATCTTCACGGAGAAACCCCCATCGGAAGTATCGTTATATGGAGAGTTGGTGGGTTGGGGACCGGAATTGCTCCTTCTTCGAGTATTCCGTATTGAATTTCATGTCCTTCGACGAACATTTTTACGACAGAAATAATATATGCTTCCCGACAAGTATGTCTTTGATAACTTTTTAACGCCCTTATATCGATTCGATCCGCATATTTATGTTTCTAATGGAGACATCCTCTTACATTAAAGCCTTCTCCCCCCCAGTCCTCTTCTCTCCTCGCCCCGGACAGCCAGCGCGATCCTCAGCTATTCTTCTCCTCGCAGAGCGGTCCTCTCCTCCGCCGCACCGTTTCTCTTCTCTTTTGCGTAATCTCTCCCCCCTTCTATATCCCTATCTTCCTCGCTCCCCCTCAACTCCATGTATCCCTCGTCTAACGCTCTTACCCGTCTCCAACTTTATCACGCGTAGCCTCATTTCCGGCCTCTATTCCCGGAAACGAGAGAGCCGTGATTTTTCGAAGTATTATACCCCTTTTCCAACCGTTCAACTGATTCTCCTTCCTTCTTTGCAACCATTTTAACCACCAAATCGCCATTTTCGTACCATTGCTCGAAATCACATCGTTCTCGGTAAGGCAGGTTATTTTAGTATACTTGACGTACATCTTTTCAAGCGCAAATTTTTCTTAGATTCCAACTAATAATGGGATCATTTTTTTAAATTTATATTTTGTATCAAGTTTAATATAAATTTCAATGGGCTAAAAGTACATTAAATTAATGTAGGATGGGTTGATCAAATAGTTGATACCTAGGAATATGAAGGAAATATAAGGTGTGGAGGATTAATAAGAAAAATGTTAATCCGATGAAACAAACTCTTAGCATTTTCTAAAATTACTTGTTTCGGTAATTTATTTTTCTGAACATGCACTAAGCAATCAAAACTACCGGAATACTCAAGTTCCCAACTCTATTATAAGTTGTAATTTTTATCCAATTTCCGCCACTCACTGTAACGTATGGGCAAGGTAATGGAAACTAGTGAGAGAATTCTCAACATATGTCTAATAACAGTAAAGAGCGTATCTATTTTGTTAGTCATTGATGGTGAAAATTGGCAAAATTAATTTAAGACCAAAATGTTCCTTTTAAAATAAAATGTAGTATATTCCAAGAATAAATACTTAATTCCAAGAAGCTTCGGGAGATTCCGCACCATTAACTTTTAACGAAAACATTCGCTAATGCGCATTGCAGTGCTGCGCTTTCAAAGTGTTACAATAAATATTAAACTGAGGTTAGGAAGAGATAGAGGGAAAGAAGCGTGCTGGAAGACCCAGCGCGAGGATACGGAAAGTTTACAGCGGAAGGGTGAAATTGGTGCGTAGTACAGGAAGGTGAAAGCACTGTTAGGGTGTACGAAGAGAACAGCCACGTACGCTATCAAAGATACGTCGGGAAGATAATTTGTTGAACCAGAAAAGATTCGATGGAGATTGAAAGAATACATATACTCGTGGTATTTATAAGGGTAAGATATTTTGCGAGCAAGTTTAGACAACTAAAATATAACGTAGATCAGAATAGCTTGTATTTAGACAAAAAGAGGTGTGTTCAGACATTCAGACATGGTGAAAGCACTGTCAGGAGGTAAGAAGGGAGTATCCATTGAAACAACCTGAGTTTAGTGAAGAAAATTATTGAATGAACGAGAGAATTTTTAGAAGAGACGGAAGGAATATAAAGAGTAAACACATGTATATGGTACAGACATTAGGCCAGCGAAATTAGACATAGAAAGAAAAAATGACCTAGATGAGGATAGCTTAGGTGCACACTTACTCGATGGTGAGATAGAAGGGGCATTAAGGGAATTGAAACGAAATAAGACCATGGGGATAGATAAAATTCCCGCAAAACTACTAAGGCTTCAGAAAAACGTGGATGGAAGAGTTTTTATGGGCTAATTCTATTTCTAATAATTTTATGGGCATTTATGAGAGAGGGAATTGGATGGAAGATTTTGACAGATTTGTTTTAGTTTCCAACCCATAAAGGTGAGTGGAATCCATATATGAGGACTCTATACGTAGAATAATGTTTGATTTCGCATGAAGTAGTACTCAGTATCATCAATAAAAGGATGTAGAGAAAGGGAAACGATTACTTAGGGGATAATCAGTTTGGGTTAAGAAAGGGGGGAGTTTCGTATGATTTCATAGCAGTAATGAAGTCGCTAAAAGAGAGGAATATAGAATAAAATCAGACTGTATTTGTCAATGATACAAATCGGTAGAGTAAATTTGGCAAAGTTAATTAATTTATTACAGATAATCGGAGTCAATCGGAGAGATAGGCGATTTAACGGAAACCTCTTCCTAAGATAGAATCTCACCAAGTTATGGTTTCCGCATTCGACTTTATAAAGCCATTATAATGTACTGCGTGTATCCTCTCCTAGTTAACACTTCTAATTAATGTAGGAATAAAATACAAATGTGTACTTTGCCACAGCGGTTTCAAAAATTACTGGAACATGATTCAGCCAGTGTCATTCTCAAGATTCTCCAAATATATTGAAAATAAATCAATTTGTCGAAATCTTTTTCGATTAGCTGCTCTGAATTCCCTGTTGGAATAAAAGCTTTTTAACTGTCACAGGAGTGGCATGCATTCATTTTCCTTAAATTGAGATAAGTTTTCCTTGTAATCGTCTTGATTTGCCTCAAAACATGGTGTAATTTCTTTCGATATGCCTAGAGACTATGGTCATTTTGTTCTTAGCGACTTAGACCTTGTTACGAAGAAATAGCAGTGTTTCAGAAATTAGTTTATTACGCTTTCGGTGAATCCTCTTACCTTCTAAAGAATGCCATAGTTTAAAGGAATTTCTTTTCAAGTTAAAGAAGAGATATTTCTGTTTTTTTTTAGTATCGTAATTTCTTTTCAAAAAGTTTCATACAAGTTCGGAATTTGTAGTAAGGCAGTAGCGTTAATATTTTTTTACTTCAAAATAACAGTGACTGAAAAGAAGCATTATAATGTTGGCAATATCGACTCGATTCCTTTGTCACACCTATTTATTAGTAAATAAGCATCACTAGGACTAAATATAGATTCTTGAATTTCCCACTATTATTACTTGGAAAGTTCAATTCCCGTAAAAAAACATCACTGAGTTTGTTCTTTGCGATGAATTAAGTAGGATTATTTCTTTATTACATCCGCTTCCATTTTTGCACATTCCAATATTCTTGATATGCCCATTCTTAGAACTACATTTACACCATTTATAAACGTGTGTTTCAGTGCGCCACTCTCCTAGGTGACAAATGACAACATATTCGCTTGTGCGAGTGCATTGTTTTTGTTATTATAGATCTCCGCAAATTATATTTACCCTGGGACCTATTTATGATTGCATTTCCCATCTGGTATATTTCCATTTCTTTATTAATGTGGACATGAGTTTTATTAATAATTCGGATACTTGTAATTTTCGTCACAGTTCTTAGTGCACATGTCGCATTTTTATCCTTTTCATTTAAGTGCACTCACATAACATAGTACTGTGGTAAACACTAGAATGGGCAAATAGCGATTCATAGAAAATTTGAAGTGCCCACGATATTGCGGGGTCAACCGTTGTTATAAAATGGCTGGGACAAATGAAGGAAACAAAGGCTAGCCGAGGGGCTGGTAGCGTTTCGGAAAATACGAGCGGAATCGTAGCACAAGGGAGAGAGGAAAGAATGGAGAGGGCCGAAGGAAGTTGTAGGAGTAGGGGAGGATTGGGCTGGTTGGCCTTTGGGCGGTCACCGTAGTACACTCTCATTTCCGTGTCCTACGGCTCTAACCTTGCCCTTTGATTACGTGAGACCGCCCTCACTCCCTCTTTTCTACCGACCCCCTCCCTCAAGCGGGAACCATCCCTCACCCTGTCGCCTTGCGCCTCTCCACACTGCCCTCCATTCTCTCGCTCCCAGCCCTTATCTCTCCCCTCTTCAATCCTTGGCTTTCTTCCGACCCTTGTCTAGCTCACCCGACTTGCCGCTCGTTCTCCTGCGAAAGCTCGATCTTTACTTTTCCATCCACATAGCCTCCCCACCTTTTTCCAATCCGTTACCTCATCCTTCTCTCCTCTCTCTTCCTCTCCTCGTCCCTCCCTTCATTTCTTTACAGAAATATTCCCATTTCCTTAATCTCATTTCATCTCTTTTATCCCTCAAACAATTTTTCTCGTTTCATCTCCCGTCGGTGTGCCTCCTTGAAAATGTTGTGCGCACGTGTGCGTGGGTGTACCATATTTTTTTCCTCCGCTTTTATTCCTCTTCCTTTTCCATCCCCGTGTGTTTTCACAAAGTCTTCTTCTGTTATCCTCGTTCATTTAATTTTTACCTTATCCACATCTCGTTTGCCTACCCTTTCCTCCGCTTTCCTTCCCCGATTATCCTCGCCATCTTCCTCCTGCTCAATATCCTGATCCTTCCGCACGTCCGATTCCATGCCACACTTTTTTTTCTCTATCCTTCGAAAATGTCTTTCCATATTCATTTCTTACTAATCTACCTTAATATCCAATGATTTTTTCAAATCCTGACGTGTTACTTATTTTGTATACGTGCAGCACATTAGCACTTTCAACATCCCACAATTAGCTTTTCTGTTGAACCAGCCTCAGCCTATCCTATCTACCTTTTCGCAATCCGCATGTACTGAATGTAAAACTATGCGGGGTGTTCCGTCAATCGAACTCATCATTTTTAAATATTTCTTTATCCTCAAATGTACTACTGATTTTAAATTCACTTACTCCCTTTTCGTTGATGGAAAACTTTTATTGAGTCTTTTTCCTGGTGTAATGGTTTTCATTTTGACAGCAATAAGCTTTACCTTCGATTAAAGCATGACGGAGAAATATTCGCACGTTGGTTGTTGGTCATTATTTTTCTCAGTAGAAATTATTAGTAAAGCCACATGGTATTGATTTTGTATTGAAGGAAAATTTTAGATTTTATAGTCATAAAATGAAACAAATTTTAGTAATAAATATTTTTAAAATTTATTTGTCAAAATCAACGGGGTACATATAAACGACAAGTGTTACTGATGATGATATTTACTACACATAAAATATTGGCATTAGAAATGCGTTATATATTTTAAAATCCGTGATACTGATTTTCCATGCAAAGGGAATCTTTGCATTAAAAATTACTGTCACATGACAAGTATATTAGATGAAATATATTTTAAATTTGTTCAGCGTTTTCACATAAATTGTGTACTGGGTGTTTAATGCTTAGCATTCTAAAATCATGCGTCTAGATATAAAAGAATTCCGGTATTTTTTGTAATTGTAAACATCATATAGCTATTAATTTATCGTGTTTCAATTGTGGTTAATTATAAATGATCTATATTTCAATATGGATATTTTAAGTAATGCTTGTAATTTTACCACTTGATAGGCAGGGTTAAGCACATGAGTTTAAATGAAAAATTCCAACCTAATTAGATACTTAACATAGAGTCATTTTAATATCCTTTGGTAAATAGGAGCTATCGGGAAGCTATAATGGAAGCGTTGAAGGTTGACTAACGTTGACTAACGCAGCAGAGAGGAATGTTTTAATTCATTTCTGAAACATTTTAGTTTCATTCCTCTGGGAATGTTCTCGTTTCTTTTGATCTGAACGTTTTCCCGTGTATACTGCTTAACTTGGGAAACACAGCTGCTGCAGAATCTACAAGGTTAGTATAAAGAGTATCGGGAAGGGAAGGGGTGGGAAATGGAAAGGCATTTTGGATTGAATTAATGGAGGAAATGGTTATGCTGAATACAAGTAGAGTTTATTTTCCAACCAACTTTACTTTCAACGGTAGAATATAAAAAAAATATATGATGAAATTGTCATTAAAAATGTGCGATAGCACCATGGTAGTGTGTGTGTTCATCCTTGCGTGTGAGTGGCTAAAAATACTCTGAAATTATATGAAAATATATGGTTTTCATGAAAAGTATCGGGAAAAATTTTAGAAGATTGATTTATTTCAGACATCGGTGCAATATCTCAAAATTCTCAAAAAAGTACATCCCTTGAGTGTTGACACACTTCTTTTTCCACGACTCGAAGGCTCCCTGTTAGGGGATTCCGGAAGGTCCTTAAGGGTACGCGTGCAAGCTTCTTTGACGGGACTTAGGGCCCCATGATAGTGTCCTTTGAGGGAGGATTTCACTTTTGGGAATAGAAAATAGTCGGCTGGTGCCAAATCGGGTCTGTACGGGAAGTTGGGGAATCGTCGAAGTCTTCTATAACGCGTTGCAGTAGTAAGCAGGCACGTAAGCAGACACGCGGCTCTGCTTTTGGTCGTCTGTCAATACCCTCGGGACGAGTTTTGCGCAGATCTTTAATATCGCCATAATTTCAGTGATAATGGTGTGTAATGCCATCGTATCAATCCCAATACAATCTGCGATGATGCCCACACTTAACCTACGGTCTGAACTTAGCATTTCACGCACTCGTTACACGTTGTCGTCGGTTGTTGACATCGACGGCCGTCCACAGTTCATCCTTCGCACACACTTGGTAATTTTTGAAGAGTTATACCACTTAAAAACTGCAATTTTTGACAAGTTGTCATCCTTGAACACTTTGCGAATTCTGCCTAACGTCTCCGTATTCGATTTCCCCAGTTCAACACAAAATTTGATGGCGTACCGCTTTTCAATCGTTTGCTACATTTTGCGCTTGCACCGAGACATTCATCAGGGGTCCACTAAAACCACGATATAGCATGAACGAACCCTAGCAGGTGATTGGTGTTTGACGCATGTTGAAGGTCACACCCCCCACTACCAAACCTTTGCGGTGACGCACAGTCACGTCAGGAAAAAATGGCTCCTGATTCTCTTTACACGAACCTTGTATGGTCATTTCGCCTTTCAAACTGGAAATGGCGCTCGGCGTATGTGTAAATTCATTGTCTACGCGTGTTATGGACCAACAGCCATATTTTATCACTAAATAGTACCTGCTGACAAACATTTAACGTAAGCATGGTTTTAGTAGGTATTCAATCGATCAAGGTTTTTCACCGGTTCTGTTTAATTCTCCTCACAGCCTCTCAAAAAATGTGCCCTGGTACATTACTTAATCTGTTTCCTCCAGAAATAGGTTTGAAACACACATTTTTTCTGTAATATTTCTAGGGATTGGTATAGGCGCGGATATATCCCTGAGGTTTGCATTCACCTTCACCCTCTTGGGGCCAACCCCGTGCTCATCTTTTGTCATTCTCTCCCCGTTCCCTGCCCCCCTCGACCCCTTTGTAATCTCTTCTCTCCCCCTTCTCTGTCTCCTTTTCCTCTGCTCAGTCTCTCCCTCCTTTGCAATCTTAAAAAAAAACAATGCCGTTGCCCGCATTTGTCCAAATTATTTCCCCCGAGTTCCGGCCGCAGCGGGTCGGCCAGTCCCTTTCTCGTGCCATGGCGGTCCAATCAACCCTTATGTGTGCTTCCCTCGCTCCTCTGAGAGAAGGAGGGACTTTTGCAGCAAGGAAACAGCTGAAAGGGGAAGGACAGGAGGGTTTTCCGTGGGGCAGCAAAGAGGTCGGAGTGAGAGAGGTTATTTCGTTGCCGTCATCTTTATGTGATTATGACTTTTGCTTGGATTGGAGTTTACAACACTTTCCTGGAGATCCCGGAGTAAACTGCGCGATTTATAAGATTGCTTTCGGGGAAAGGCTTAAAAAATATCAGGTGGTCATGCTTCCTCTTTTCCCTCCCCACATCCCAGAAAATCATATCAACCCTCTCCCTCTCTCTGTACCACCCACGCCCCCTCGTGGTTGTCCCTTAAGTCTATCCCCCTGGCTACTCAAACTTAAAGCGAGTTGGGGAATTGAGCTGCTGAATAAATTGAACCAGAGAATAAGTTTCAACAGGCATGAATTATCCCCTCTTCGTGTAAGTTTAAGCTTGTTTTAAAGTTTGATTAAATGTGCCCTCGTGTTATTCAGGGAATATCGTTCTTTTTTCTTATCTCCCTCTCATTTTAGAGCGAGTAATTGTGTCCGAAGTGAGATTTACTTTTTTTGCTCCTTCTTTAACCGCACGCATAATTTTATCCATTGAATTTGGATGCATTGATCAAATTTGCCTTTGAATCAGGTCTTGGGATTTATTTTTTTCCAACTCAGAAATGGCGAGAAATATTTCTCCCTCAGTTTGAAGTTCATTTCCAATTTTCATTTTGAAAAAGCATTTCTAATGCATTGCGTCATCAATCTACATCCCCATTTTGAGAACTCACTACTTACGTTCGTTGAAAGTGTGCTAGCGATGGCCAACGTTTAACTATCCATTGGACTTAAATCCATCGTCAGCGCCCTTCAAAGTGTTTTGTGCACTGCATCAGAAACATTGGATAAGGTGCCTTCATCTTGGCGTAGGAATTTACTTGAATAGCGCTCAGGTCATAAAATTGTGTCGAGGATGAATACTGGAACGAAGTAATGGGAAAATAATGCAAGAAAAGTTTATTAAGTTTGATTTCACCTATTCTGATCAGTATTTGGTTGTTGAAACTAATAAATTTTAATTTTTATCGTCAAAATATGAGACTTGAAACAATCTTTTTACACGCACTTACTGCGTTAATACTTCTGCAGCTATCTGGGGCCTAATTTGAAGCCGTATCCAAACTCTTGATGGTAATTTTCTACTCCTCACTGAAATTCTTTTTTTTCCTAAATTTATTTGTTAATTCGAATGTGGTAGTCCTTGGGTTGAGCGTTTGACTGCGGACCGGATGGGCTGAGGTTCGATTCCCGAGTACCCTCAGCTTCAATCGAGCTGCATTCAGATTTTCGGATGCAAATACTCTGTGAAACCGTAACCGGCACAGGGAAGGATCTCTACCTACCCTGATGTGTGAATTTTACACGCCGCTGGGCGAAGTATTTGGTGAACTGATTACCTATTAAACCGACTTTCAGGTTGAAAACTGTAATTATGTTTTTTTAAATTTATTTGTTAGGTGTCTTATTCTTATCTTTCAGACTCGTGATGATAGCTTATACCAATTGCTTTTATGTCAATAAAATCATATTAAAGGGATTTTATATAAGCTCTAAGGCTTAATAATACACATAATTATATAATAATTAAGGACTTGACTAATCACATGGGAACCGGTGAGCTATGGAAGACTATTGAGTTACGGCAGACCTCCTGTCAATAGTGGGTGTTCACTCGTCCCGACCGAATGGTTTTTTGAGACAATGAATAATCGATTACCTTAAGATGATGGGCGACTAATCAATCCAAGTATAAAACTAAGTCGAGAATGGACTCGTAAGAGAATGGGTAATGTACACGTGACATGCGGCCTTACAATCGGACTCCTATATGTATCAAATACGGTGTACAATCGAAGCTTAATCGACGATGTGTGAAAGGGCAACAGAAGAGGGGAGGAACGGGAATAAGTCCAAGAAGGATGGGGAATAGGAGGTGGGCATCTTGTACGAGGAATAAGGGAGCTAGGACCGTAGTGTACGCGCGTGGGCGTTTGGGGGCGTTGTTTCGAAGAATTTATGGCCGGTTGAAGAACGGGGAGGAAGGGAATGGAAAAGGGAGAGAGGGAAAACAAAAAGAGGGGGCCAGGCGGTGGTAGGGTAAATGTAGTTATTAAGATCGACGCAGCTAGAAAGGTAGGGGAAAAAAGTTGTAAATTGGGAAGGAAATTAAACAAATTATGTGGAATGAACTCTTTCATTGTTTCAGAGCTCTCTCATTCTGTGCATCGTATCTCTCTCCACCTCTCTAACCATCTCCATTTTTATCCGCTCATGAAGTATCCTCTTAATGATATAATTATATGTATGATATGATGATATGGTACTATGATATAATCATTTTGCGTTGTTACTTCTGAACTGTGGCGTGGCTTTGGCGAGCGCTAATCATGTTCCACTAAACCGGCTAACTTTTCTTTGGATACGATTAAGAGTTGTGAAGCTCTTCATCACCGTCTTGTTTTTCGATAATCTCATGAAGTAAAACATTCATCAGAAATAAATATTTTTGCTAAAAAAATTTGCAAAATATTTTGGTTTTCCATAAAACATCAGTGGATAACCAACTCCTTTGTCGTCCGGGTTCAACTTTAAAGGAATTCAGAAAGATAGATTAATCATCCTGAAAAAATCTAGGAGAAAATCAGATTCTCAATTCTCCAGCTACTAAATTCCTTGAAAAATATCTTGGATCATACGCTTTGCCAGTATTTATCACATCTAAAAATAAAATATCTTTTTAATGCCTCATTGTCGAAGTGACGAATTTTTTAATTTTCGATCATTGTGATACCATTGTCCCCATGACAGTGGCTCGTTACTCTGCCCATCACTTCGTTAATGTCTTAATGGATAAGTTATGAATATATGATTTTCCTCTTAAATGCGTATAAATTCTATATTATCTATAGTATATAGGCATTTGACAATCGAAGAAATGATATTTTACGTAAATAATAAAATTCAAAACTGTGCAGTGATTTGTATAAACCATACAAGAATAAGGACCAATCAAACTTATTTTATTTATTCAAACTCTGAAGTTTGGTTAAATTTATAAAGTATGCTGTTGATTATAAACTACGAATCAAACTAGTATGAAATATCAAAATCTTACCTCAACATATTTCACTTCTACATTAATATTTTATTTAAATTATAAAATAATAAGAGAAACTTCAGGTTATCTTTTATCCTCGATAATATAACCGTTTTAAATTACACTTCTAATGATTTCGAAGATTTTTATTTTACATCAATGCACATTTCTAGAGAAAACCCTTCTGCCATTAGAAAACATTCATATTCTGGGCGCAATTGGATAAAAACTAATTTCAATCGTCTTTTAAAACAAATTATTATTGAACATCAACAGCAATATGGGAAACAGAGACATAGGAAGACATCTCTGGAATCGAGTCATATACAGCAGGCTTAGGCTTGAAATAAAAAGGCTTGCTTCAACTTTTTTCCTCCGTGTAGGATATCCCGCAAGGTCTATCTCACATTTGCAGACCTGTCGTTTTAAGACCCTTTCGCATTTTGCAGTTACCCATCTTTTGGATTCTATCGCACACACAAAGGTCTCATACATAATAACAAGAGCAAATTTTAGCTCTAATTTCTTGTATGTTTTAAAATAAGAATTCGCTTTCTAAAAGCATGCGGACCATCATGATGTCATTAACAACATCTCGAGGTATACCATGCATGTGTCTTGCGAGAAAAATGGCGTTTGCTTTATTTAATTGTTTTATAATGTTTAATTTTTTATTATAAAGTCGGAATTTTGCATTTATAACGCTTGTGTTGTGCCTTTGTTGCACGAATGAAATTTCTAGACACGCGCATATTAGGTTCCCACCCCTATGTTTTTAAATTTAAAATTGGGTTATTAATTCGTGCAAATAAGGCGACTCACGGAGAGACTCCAAAAAAATAAATATTTGTACACTCTTTTGTAAGCTTCTCATGCGAAATTCCGGGTTCGATGTGACGTTTCCTAAATCGCGTGCGTGGCTCAATCTTCAAGAATTTCAGAGAACAAGAAACGCTAAGACCGAGGAAAATGACTGGGTGAAACTTAGCTCTCTGAATGTTTCAGGAAGAGGAGAGAGAACGGAGCGAAGGATATGAACTCGCGCTCACGCCAACGCGCACGGGAGGGGAGCGGGGCATTTTAAATGGCCGGCGCGAAGGAGATGGCGCGAGGGAAGCATTCTTAGGGAAGGGAGTGAGAGGAAGGGAAAGGGAGAGGGTCACGGGGTAGGATTTTGGGTGAAAGGATGGGGACAGGGAGGGGTACGTGAGGGGGAGGAGGAGATTGGAGGGTAGGTGTAGCAATCGAGAGAGGGCAACGGGTGCGCGGGGTGAAAGAGAAGTAGAGAGAGGAGTTACCAAAAACGAGGTGTAGTGCGAGGCGAAAATGAAAACGGAAAAGGGTACAAGCACGTGTGAAGTATGGGTTCATGTGGTGAGAAATGGTCCTGGAAATCCTTTAAATTAGGGTATATAATGAGAGGAGGAGAGGAGAAGAGGGAGAGAGCAAGAGGGAGAAATTTGAGTGTAAGGCTTGCAATGAAGATAAGAGTTGGGAGGTCGGTAGTGTTACGGGTACTCATGGGGGAGGCGGAGGGTTGTGAAAGGTAATGGAAAGTAAGAGCAAATGAGTGCGTGGAACAAGGGTTGGACTGGAGTAGGGGTGGCAGCATTGAAAGAAGGAAGGAAATGGGAGATGAAGTGAAGAAAACGTGTAGAGAGTGGGATATTTGTGTATGCGCTGTTGTGTCTCTGGGATTCCTATAAATAACATAAGGGAGAATTGGGAACCATGGTCACGCGAGTAGGCGGGGGTAAGGATATTGCAGCTCAACGTAGAGAGAAGGGAGATTGTAGTGGTAGGATGTTGCGGAATCGTTAAACCATGGTGGGAAATGAATAAATAAAGGGACAGGATCCTTCCTATTGCTAGGTCATTCTCAAATAATGTCAAATTGTGGTATCATATATTCTGAGTTATGCGGTCATTATATTTAGACCATAAATAAGTTTCATGTGTATAAATATTGCTGTGCTCAACTTTAAATAATAATTCCGGATTTTCTACCCTTCTCATTTTTTAAACCCTGCACGTATTTAATATCTCTACTTCTCAAGATTAATTTAGGCCAACGTTGTTCTGCTTCGGTCCTCATCTAACCTGCTTTCTCCTCCTATAAATTTCCCCCGAAATAGTTTTAATCGTTTTGATATTTTGTTGGTTGACTACTGGAATTACGATGCAGATCAAGTTTACGGTCTTGGCATTTATTTGTTTACATTGATTCACGACCGTAGCTACGTTCTTTGTTTATTTAAATTGTAACAGAAGGTTAATAAGAATTTTCGAAGCCACATAAACATCCGTATAGATATGACGGCTGTTTCTACAGCCATTCAATGAATAAAACATGCAGCGCTGAATTTTTAACGTTCTTACGTTTGTAGTCGCATCTCTTTCTCTAGACGCAAAGAGCTTCCATCCACATATTAAATATTTTTTACCTAACACTCAACACTGTATCCTGTTAATTCGTCAGGGCGATTTTTTAACGCTGCTGTTTCCCAACTTCCCTCTTTATAAGTCCACAGGCGATTGAATTAATATGGCAACGGGTTGTGAACTATTGGTTCAGGGATATTCCACACACTCCCCTATTTCATCGCATGCCACACCCTTCCACTACACCCGGCCTCTCCGAAACCCCAACCTTCCTGGACCTGAAACCCCAATATGATTCTTCCAAATATATTTTCTCACCCTCTCCTTTCTCTTGCCCTAGTAACTCCATCCCTCCATCCCATCCTGTCTCTGTGATGCGACACATTTCTTCCAACAACTTATTCATTTTCCCCACCCCCTCATCATGAATCTTGCATTCTCCTCATCTCGGTCCACTCCGGAATTCTACCAGATGGATGAAGGGTAGGGTTATACCAAATCACAGCAGCGACAAGAGTGAAATGAATAGAGATGGACCGGCGGCGCCTGTCTCCGCAATGGACCATACCACCAGGGACCTCCTAATTATCCCTTCTTGAAGAATGCGCTATATATGGTGATGGAGTTTATACCCTAGTCATTATCTTTGAAAAGATTTTCCCTTTTAAGGTACCCCCAACCGTCCTCCCTCGTTTTGGACGATATAATACGTGCATCAATTAACGATGCCCTGCTAATGGCCGAAGAGATAAGGATAATCCTAAAGGAGGGGCGTTCGCAGCTTCATTGTGTGATGCCTCGTTGGTAGTCATGTGGTATCTGCTTTGGTATATATGTCGTGGGGAGGCCGTTAAGAGCCTCGCTATCTGCTTCGCTAATGTTTGAAAACAAGCTGGAAACGTTGTTATATCTTTCTGCTGACACAATTGTATCGGAATTCCTATTTCTCCCTCCAAGGGCTCCCTTTATCTCTCGTCGAAGTTCGTAGAACCGAATCGAGTCGACATTTAGGTGAGTTCGAGGCATCTGTGTTATAAAAGTAGCGTTTTGGAGGAGTGTTTCGGGTAATGAAAGCATTATTTGTCCCTTTTTTGACGCCGGAGGCGCAAGCTTAAATTCCGTAGTAGGGATATTAGTATGCCTTTGACCGCTGTGCATGCATATAATTTACGCTGAGAAGAGCTGGCCTTTTCTGCGTTCGTATACTAATTTACGTACCGTACTTATCTCCAGACGTTTCCTAGGAATCGTGTTCTTTCGTTTTCATCGAATAAAAACTGACTTATCTCTGGGTCAATGCAAGATTAAGGCTCAATCCCATAGTTGAAAATTGTTAATGATGCAATATTCTTCATTGGTATCTTTAGATGGGGTGTTAAACTTTCCTTCTTGACTGGGGAGTCGTGACGTTTGTAAAAATATGCCTCGTATGTGACGCGTCTAAGGTTATAATTCTGAGTGCTTGTATGGATGTTTACGTAAGCTAAAGTTTTCTTATCGGTATTCCTGAAATTTTTGCGTGGTTTCGTTGTAATGAATATGCCTGTATCGAGATAAATGAATAAGTGATGAAATTAATGCGCTTACTCATCGCAATAGGTGTATTTTTAAGGAACTCGGATTCTTGCTTATCAATACAAGTAAATCTATTATATTCATTGTACCAGGATTTGCAGCCGAAGGAATGATCACAAAAAAATGCAGCTTATTTTAGCAACAAGGCAAAGTGAATGTATTGACGCAGTGGTACGATATTTTAATGACATTAAATATTTCTTTTCTGATAAAGTCTCTGCCATGCTTTGCTCAATTTTTATCCCTCGTCTATTTGAATGTTTAGGCGTTAAGAAACAGAGAGTAGAATATTAACGCTGGATGTTTCCCTCTGACGGAGCACGAAGTAGAGGTAATCATGAACTTGCAATTAGTTTTTCAATGTTAATTGCTTAATCGTCATGGCTTTCAGCTACATTCATGTTACCACGGACCTTTAATATCGACAAACGGCTAAAAATAGCCATTCAATGTCTCCGCAAGTATGCTTTAATAGTAGCAGTATGCCTCTCAATTCCTTGAGCGCAAACGGTTCCCTCTAAGGCATTTTAACATCCCTGTTTTTTTATGTATCCAGTAGTATCTTCCCTCTGTCAGATCCAACGGAATATATTTGCCCGTAATTCTGTCACTTCCACGACAGAATGCACACACATTTCTCTCGAAATTTGTATCTCTCTCCTTTCGGGTCACAAAACGTCTTCATATCACCTCATCCCACGTCTGACGGTTCCATGGTCCTGCACCAGGCGGCGGGCCGAGCGTTCCCCAGACCGTAAACGTCCTCTGCGTTTATTCTTTCCTAATTTGTAGCTCTTTCTATTTTTGGTTAACGCAGAGCTTTTATTCCGTTTCGACGGACGAATGTAACTCTTCTTACATACATTAATTTTTCACGGTGACCCTTTTCCATGGGTCGACTCCCCAGCGTGATTTTTAACGGCTACGGTGAGTTATAAATTTATAAGCGAACGGCTTTTATTGTCTTTGAGATGCGAGAGAAATTTCAGTTCAGTACATCAGATGTGCTGGGGAATGAATAATTCTCATGCTATAGGAATGAATCTAATTATGATTCATGGAAATGCTCCATCTAATTTATAGCAACTTCATATTCCATTGATTTATGGCCAATTTTTTAAATTGCAAAGCGTTTTATTAAGTATTTTTATGGAAATTTAAATTTACACCATTATGAAATCTGAACCACAAATAGAGTGACAAATTGTGGTGGCCTATTTCTAACTGTTGCCATAAATTATTTTGTTTATGTTGTTAATTTGAAAAATTAAATTTGAGTGTTTATATATATATATATATATATATATATATATATATATATATTATTAAGCAATCTACCGGTTAAGGTTGGTTTTTGGATCCAATTGGAAACCCAATCTAGCAACCTAATCTACATCAGCTCCCTCTTCATCTCTGTGTACTTCTTTCCGCCTTTCATCCCGTCCAACAATATATATATATGTACACACATTTATAAAATATGTGTGTGCGCGTGTCTGAGTATGTTATTGTTTAATTAATAATTATTCTGATATTTAGATGAATAATTAAGAAATTGAATATAGGTAATTTAAATAAAAGCCGGTAGCTGGTACCTCGAAAGATGCGTAGCTAATATTGCGTTTTTTGGACGGTATGAGAGAAGATTTTTTCTATGAAATTTAAGTTTAATACGCTGGATAGAAAACGCTGATCATAAACATGCAACATTTGCAAATTTTGCCCTAATGACGTAGCGTTCTGTCGTAATTGACATTAATTGTGCAGTTACTTCGTGGAATTGAGAATTATAACAAAAGCCTACTTCATGTGTAAATTCTTAAGAAATGGCTTGATATAGTATTCCGATACTTCAGTTTCGTCTGCTGTTACAAGTCTTAATGAATGGGCTAAGGTCGATGATTCACTTGACTTATCTCTCTTCTTCTATATGCCCTTCATCTCCTAAGAATGGCAGTTGATAATAATTAATATTCTAGGGACAGTTCATGTAGATCTCTTCTCCATTTCTTTTGCTTTTATATCTTCAGAATAGCTTCCTTTCTCACTAACTTCTCCCTCTTCTCTTTCTCCTTTTACCATCCTCCACCTTAGTCTCGCATAATTCCTCGTTGCTCCTCGCCCGTCTCTCTATATCCAAAACCTCGTTAACCTTTACTTAATTTTTATCCATGGATACCAGTAGATTCTCATGTGAATCAAAATTTCTGCTTGTGCTCTCTTTATCTCTAATGCACCTTGGTCGCTTTCCTCGCCACGGCTCCACAACCCAAATGACTGAAGTAATAGTGACAATTCGATGATAAGCATCCATATACGGCGTGGATATGTAAAGAGAGAGGACGATTATACACCTGTATTAAGTGTAAATTGACTCTCAGGGGGAAATAGAATGAAATGTGGGTACTTATAAATATTTTTGCCAATAATTTTGCTATACCTATATTTTGTACAAATCTGTAGCACCCCTTACATGACCCATCATTGGATTTATGTGGGAATTAGTGCGAAAGGAGAAATAAAAAATGTGATTCCTCCCAGTCGATACGAAATCAAACGTTCCATCTCTCTCTACTGTAGCTTTCCGCAATAACGGCTTTGATTATTATGTTAAGGAGCAGTAAACTAATGCCATGGTGGTTGTCATTGTGCGCGGAGCTTGGCGATTGAATGAGAAACGGAGAGAAGGGCCAGTGCGGATAGGAATCCCTGACCTGCTCCCTACCGCTCCGCACGTGCGCAGCGTACCAGCCAACCGCCGCTACTTGCTTAGTCCTGATTCTGACGGATTACGATTCCATCTTCAGAACCATTTTAACAATGCCGATCGTGGGGGAGGCTGCGGGGTGGGCGGGATTACTGGTAACTCGTTGGAGGGGAATGGAAGCGTGGGTAACCGACCGAACGGGATGCAAGGAGGGGATGGGTTTGTTGAGGATGATGGTGGAGCGGGAGGGGGAGAACGGAGGACACCGAAAATACCGGAAATGGTAATTAAGTCTGCTAGAGGAGAGAGAATGCTCGGGAGGGAGGGTGGGTCGGAATTGGAAATGGTTGCGCGTTTAAATTAAAGTCACCACGGAGCCGGGACGCGAGTTGTATCTTTTTGTGAGTAAGGTTTTGAGGCGGAGGGGGGGGGGGCTATTGGAGGGTTTAGAGCGCTTCACGGGCTTTTTGGGGCTCATGGTAGGAGTCGGAGGACGGGTGGGGTTCCATGGAAGCGAGGGAGAGCAGCATTGATTTGACTTTCACTCTCGCCCGGTTTCCCCTCGCTTGGTGCGATGGATAGCATCTCCCAGTTAGGTTTTTCGGTTTGGATAAAGTCTGTCTCCGCATAGGGAGAGAGGAAGAGTTACGCGCACCCTAAAATAAATAAGTCCACGCGCAAAGACAGGCACGTCCGTGTAATGCGCGTGTGTTTACCGTGGCAGTTTGTGTGTGTGTGGATATATGCGGAAGTATACATGCATACACGGATAAATCCGCCGGTAGGGTTCAAATAAAGTTGAGAGGAGTGGGGAAGATTGATGGATTCACTCCGCCCTTGACGTTAAGCTACTGAAATGTTGTCTTGAACGAGTGAGAGATAGAGGTTGAGCTAAGTTAATCATCGATTGGGTGGGGTAGTTAAGGAGGAAGAAGGGAGGCCTCTCAAGGGCGAAGGATGATTAGGGGCCGTAGGATGGGTGGAGTTTAGGGAAAGGGATGGCGGCTGGGAAGCTCGTGAGGATTCCGGGTGATTTTTCCAAGCTGTTGATATTGGTTTTTTATACCCTGGTGGAATTTTATTTACTCCCCTGGCCCATTTTATTTTCCCATCTTCCTGGGTACGAAATGATGGGCAACACTTGATTAAGTCTTTGGTTCGCATTTATCTACTCACTCATTTGTTGGTTTAAGGGACATATTCTTCTACGTCTGACTTTCGCTAAGTCATAAACTGCTATTTGCGATATTTTTTCTTCTCCAATACTGAACTACTGCAATGCTATTTTCAATGGTGATCATGAATCATGTATTGCGTAGCATTGATTTTCAGAGTTTATTATTGTTAATTCACAATCCTTTATGTAAATATTTTAAAGAAGTTTTCAAAGCCTTTTATGGATAGTACTATCTGCGAGCTGCCTCAGTACTAAATGAATGTTTTATTGAACTATGATCTTAAAAATGTTGAATTACTTCCATTATCAATACTATTATAGCTTATGTATGTATGACAATCAGGTCATTGCACAGATATTAAAATATTTGTAAAATATTTCTATGATCACAATGTGAATTTATCAATAGTATTAAATAACACCGAAGAAATGTAATTTAGCTGATGATACATTTCAACGGTTACAAAAACCGCGTTATATGCTAAGGAAAAACTACCTTCCGATGCTTAGCTCATTTTAAGCTCACTGAAACTGATCCCTTCAACGCATACTTTTTCAGGACAGTTGTTCTCATTATAGCACCCCAAATTGAACTCCACTGTGTAAACAACTTATTATGTTCGTAAGCTCTTAATCTTCCGTTTTTTCCTCCTTTTTTTCTTGTTTCGTCCCAATAAATTCGAGTTCATTAAATCGATGTAACTGTCATAGAAAATAACGTAATATAATATTTTATCCGCTTCTAAAATGTATATTTAAATTAAAGTCAATCAAATTCAATAGTATCAAGGATATTTTTTCAGCAATTGATGAACTGTCACAGGATTGTATTTACGAAAGTATGTTTGTATGTGTACACACGCTCACACACACACACACATATATTATTATTATTAGGTAATCTACCGGTTAAGGTAGGTTTTTGGATGGACACAACTATCAAATAAACATTTTGTGACTCCCCACCTAGCAAACTAATTTATATCAGGTCCCTCTTCATCTCGGTGTACTTCTTTCCTCCCTTCATCCCGTCCAACATCCCTATCCTTTTCCTACCCTTACCTCGCTTGCCCAACATTCTCCCCTCTATTACCTTCTTCAACATTCCACTACCGCTCAATACTCCTTTCATCCATTTTTCCTGCCTCCATAGGATTTCTCTCAACAAACCCCTCTCCTCCCCACCATTTCTAGTACTTCCTCATTTGTTTTCCTTTCGGTCCATTTCACCTTCTCCATTCTTCTCCACACCCACATTTCAAAAGCCTCCAATCTACGTCTATCCTCCTGCTTGAGCGACCACGTTTCCGCGCCGTACATAGCTACGCTCCATATCAGAGTTTTTACGAGTCTTGTCTTAACATCCCTACTCAACGTCCCCGTCATCAACTCCCTCCTCCTTGAGAAAGCCTCTTTGCCTAGCGCAATTCTTCTCCTTACGTCCCTACCACTTTGACCGTATTGGTCCAAAACACTTCCGAGATATGTAAACTGTTCTACCTGCTCTATTTTTTTCCCCGCCTATTTTAATATTTAGCTTAGCCTTTTTCTTTCTGGAAAATCGCATAACCTTTGTTTTATTAATATTGATTCTCATCCCATATCTATCGCACTGAACCTCCAATTCACTCAACAATGCTTGCAACCCCTTGGCTGACTGAGCAACTAATGCTTGGTCATCAGCAAACCTAACCGATTTTACGAGTTCCCCTCCGACTTTCATTCCTACCTCCAGTTCTTCCCATGCCTCTTTAATCATTTCCTCTACATATACGTTGAACAGTACCGGTGACAATATATATATATTTATTTATTTATTTCTATAAATACACACACAGTCCCCAAATATTCATAGTCTATACATTAGTGTGTGTATGTGTGGTATGGGAATAGTTTCTGGGAATAAACTCTGTGTTTACATTTTTCCATCTACACACACACACACATATATATATATATATATATATATATATATATATATATATATATATATATATGCGGGTCGCGGTGGTCTAGTGGGTAGAGCATTGGACTACTTACCGGAGGGTCCCGGGTTCGATTCCCAGGCAAGGCACTCTGGGCACCTGCAGCTCCACCCAAGCTAGTTGATTTTTCGGGTACCAGATCTTCCTGGGAAACCATAACCGGCACAGGGAAAGGAACTGGCCCCCCTACCCTGATGTGTGAATATTCACACGCCGTCGGGCTTGGTACACGGGTGAGGTCTACCATCACCTACTAAACCGACCTTCGGGTTGATTACTGTGTTTATGGTTTATATATATATATATATATATATATATATATATATATATATATATATATATAATAAAACAAATTTTACTTTTGATGAAATTATGTTTATATTTTATCTGATTTATTGTCTGTTTTCAGGTAAGCCATTGTCTGATTATGTAAGGGGCAATGAAGAGGTGTGTTCTGAATCATACTTATTGGTGAGTCAGGTATCAAAATTCTATGACATGTATTCTGGGCTAATTATAGAGAATATCTTCAGGCATTTAAAATATTAAAAAAAAATTTCTGCGAGATTCATATAAAATGTGTAACATTCTTGACCAAATTCATTTCTTAGGATAAATGTAATGGAAGAAATTTTCAAGCAAAAGGTTTCGATACGTGATGAATGGTGACCAGCCTGAGTTTCACAAAATGAAATAAGTTAGCTTTTAAATATTTCTGCGTTATTGGGTGTCTTTATTATTAATAAATTACTAAAGACCTATAAAAATGGTACTTTTTTTGTGAAATCCAAATAGATCGATGATCATTTGAATTTTATAATTAGAGCTTTCTAGGTGAGATCGTAGGAAAAACAGGTAAAATTGAAAAGTGATTTCAATAGTGCTGCTAGGCGTCTGACCACGTAAAATTTAGGAATCCAGCATTAAACTGAACATTTCCATGTAGTATAAGTCTATAGTGAGCATCATAAAAACAAAGGAACGAAATGGCGATAATTAATTACGTGCATTGAAAGGTTAAAAATATGACTGCATACAGGCTATGCGATAATTAAACGGCTGTTATAAATTCTTGGAAGTGAAATAAAACGTGGCGAATGAGGAATGTTTATAACGCCCGGAAGAGAAGCATATTCCGACAGTGATAGTTAGTCCGAAAAAATTAATTTTAAGGCCAGCGAACTTGGTCTCCGTGATTACCCCGCGGCGCGTTTACATACGATTATCCTCATTTCGGTCGAATTCATTTCTCTTCCTCCCCTGTGTTAAAATGTCGTGGGATTTGAGGAAGGTTCTGGCCCAAATCACTCTCTGGGGCCGGTCGTTTGTAGAGTGGAGGGGCGGATCTTCTTCCCCGCCGGACGAGGTGGCTGGTGGAGAGGACGGGAGGTGCATGGGGCTCTGCTCCTCCCCGTAATCGTGCAGGAGCATACGTCGACCAATAGTGTGTGCCTGGACATTTCCTCTATTCCATTACTCTCACCCTCCCTCCTACGGCCCTCGCCTTTCTTCAACCTTTGGGAAAGTATCCCCCGAACTCATATTCGCCCATATTCCTCCCAAATTCCCTCTCTTTTTCCCACCCTCCCACGCCTATCCTCTCAATCCCTTAGCCTTCCAAAGAGTGGCACTTCTGTCTCTGTGTGTGCAAAGCTCCCTCAGGCCAAAAAACTCCATCTCCATCCCCATCCACCCCATCTTTCCTCCCTCCTCCAAGCCACCTTTCCCACCCCCCGCCGTTTCTTCTTCACCGACCTCTACAACTCCCCCCGTCCACCAGTTTCCCAGTACCCCTTCAGGCCACTAGCCCCACAACCCCCCTCTCCATTCCTCTGCCCCTACTTGCCCCTCGAATTCAGCCTCTGCTCGCATTCCGATAGCCCAAAACCTCTTTTCTTTCTCTCTCTCTCTTCCTTCCTCCTTCCCCCAATCTCTTCTCTTCTCCCCATCCATCTTTATGGTCAGGGTCGCCAACCTTTGAAGATTCCTCCCGATCGATTCCCATAGGAGTCTCTGTAAACACTTGAAGTCATCCTCAAATGTTTTATATGGAGAATTCATCTCCTAAAGTATTTTGCAAATGGAGTTTTTTGAAGCTCTGTTTGATATTCAAATGGGAGCCGACCTCCATATTGTTACTTGACTAGCTTTGAATTGGAAATAGCATCCTTTGACGATATCACTACTTTTTCAATGAAATTATTATTGGATCACTTGATTGAAGTAGTTTGTGATCATAAATCCATGAGCAAATCCATCTCATTGGGTCGAATGAATTTGCATTTTATTGGAAATATGAAGAAAAGTTGTATCTTGAACGTGACGTATTATATATTTATGAATAAGTATATACGTACGTATATACTTCAGCTGACTATATTAAAATGGATATGGCTGTAAGTGATAAAACCGAAAATCAGTTTGGTAAAAACGTTCCCAATTTCTGCTCAAACTCGGAAAAGTATCGAAAATTATTTGCGTGGAATTTATTTTGCATTTATTAAGCTAAGTGAAAGACATAATGCAAATTACTTTGCGTTTATTTATGTCATCCTCCACCATTATTGACGTTGCGTCGACTCCGTTAGTTTTTCAGCGCATGAATCATGTAACTCATATTATTATCATTATTAAAATGTTCATGTGCAGATAGACAATGTCAGGTGGCACACGAGTCCCAAGTATTACAGTAAACTTGCCTTGGAAAAATAACATGATATCTGAATTCCAATCTTCAGATTGTAAATTTAATTCATCTTTCTATGACAAAGTAAAATGTCTAGTGGTCAGAATAAAAACCTTTTTAGTCAAAATTAGTAATCCTTCGAGCGCTTTTTAAACAGACAGCTTCTATGTTCATCACTTTTGCTTTGTTATTTGAGCACATTAAAAGGTTTCCACTTTATGAGCATGTAGACATTTTATTGTTGCTTTCGATGAGGCAAGGGTTTTTTCAAATGTTATTTTACAATAGCAATAACCCAAACTTCGTTATGATTATGGTAGGTTAGGTGTAGGTAAACATTTAGTAATTAACTCGAAAAGGAAATCAGGAAGGAAAATAAAAAATGTTAACGGATGTAAAATTACTAAGAGAATTGTAAGGGTAAGTCCTTTATCATTGTGATTGTATCAACGGGAAGAACTGGAAGAGAGTATGGTACTGTCCTTACTCAGTTTCTGGATGTTATTCTGTTTATGGTTTACTGGTTTTTGATTTAATTCTTTCTAATTTTTATGGAGAATTACCGGGAACTAATCCCAAAAAATTAATCTATCAGGGAACGGAAATATACTATTTTATTGGAGCCAACTAGAAATTTCAAAAAAACACTTTTCTATGGAATCCAACCAAAATTCCTGGCATCTCTTTCCCACACTTGCCTTCTTTTATAATGTTCTCTCTTGGATGCAACCCAAAATACAAACAAGTGAGGCGTTGAAACTTCTGGCGGGTTGGTAACTGCCCACTGCAGCACCTTAATGTGCTTTCCAGGGAACCTCTTTATCCTTTAAGTATTAGGGTGGCGTTAATGCCTTCCTTCCCAAAAGAAGCCTCTTTCTCCGACAACCAATCTCATCCCCCTCCCTATTTTCGCCATGTCCTTCTCAGCCCAAATCCCTTGCGCGTCCCACTTTGGGGCAGCATAAAAGACTTTTCCCATCCCTCCCCCGCGATGGATTGTTCAAGGGGAGAAATCTCGTCGGATATCGCGGCCGGCGATCGTGGCGCGCTGCACTCTGCTGAGTTTAAGGAAAATGCGGGATTTGGGAGATACCTCCGTTTGGCCATTTGGCGGGGAGGGGCGTCGGGAAGGGGAGACGTCCAGCGATAGACAAAAAGCTTATTGACCTGCGGGATAGGAGCAGATTGGAGGAAGGTCATCCCGTAGTCGGATCGTTTAAACAGAGCGTTTCGATCGGCGGGAGATAGCGCGGCTCACCATGGGATCCCGATTTCCCCCTTCCCCGTTGGCCCGAAGATTTATACTCTGCCAATTTCCGACTCCCTATCGCGCTCCCTCGTGGTGAGTTTCAAAGTCTTGTCTTTTTGCCAAGCATTTTGTCCGTTCGCCTCGCGCGTCGGCATTAGAACGCGCTCCATATGGCCGCAAATTTTCCTGGCTAATCGCATTAATCTTTGAAAACGGAATTAATATTCGTTTGTCGAAATTTCGCTTTCGAAATTGTATGCTCCTATGCTGTTTATTTATTGGCACTTTTTTTTAAATACATCCTCTTGGGTAAATTCGTTTAATGCCTTAAAATTTATGATTGTAATGAATAATTAAAATAGGCTTTCACGTTCATAAAAAAATTTAGATTGTATTTTAACTCGATTAACCCGGTAGTTCACAAAGGGAATTAAACCACTGTTCTCATTCATAGATTTAAATTGCTGAAATTTTGATTTGCGGGTTTAAAATTTAATATCATCTTCGCATGCAAATATATCGTTTGATTTGTCCTTTCATTTGATTTTTCACCTTAATTTCAGCAATTACGAGTATCTGATTGGACTGTATGAATCCCACGTTTTACATTGGATTATAATTAAACGTTCATTAAAATTTTAGATTCTTGAACAACTCATGCATAAATATGACGAATGAAACATTTTCAAAATGGAAAACATTGATTTCCCAGAGCTGCTAGGAATTCATTAAAATTGTTCGAATCTTCAAGATACTATTCAATGCATGCAAATATTTAATATTTCATACTTGTATTTTTAGTTATCTCCCATTTCTGAATGAACCTATCACTTTTTCATACAAACTGATAAGGTTTACAACAGCCATCATGAATTAAAATATAAGATTTTGCGTTATGAATGACACAATCCCTTTTTCAGTGGTAATATCAACATTAAAAATGTGGTTAAGAGTTGATATTGAATATTCCAATTTTCTCCTGTTTTCATATTGTTTTAATCCTGACTACTAACTTTTTATTGTTACAAATTATTCTTAACATTGGTTTTGCATTCATTTCATCCGAGCTTTTCTTAGTTTCCGGTTAACAGATTTTTTCTTTTTTACTTTAATCCATATTTAGTGGCCATATTTGTTTTCTTTTCACCTATCAATTGTTATATAGAATTATTCCCCTATTAAACACACTAACATGATATTTATCAAAGTTAATCTGTATCAAGAATACCCTTTCATGTAATGAACTCCTTTCTCCTTGTTCCACCACGGCCTTTGACCATTTTACTCCTAATGTTATGACCGCATTTGGTAGCAAAAACCTTCCAAACCCCCGAACTAATCGCCAGCTATTGTGTACCATGTAGTGAAATAAATAAATCAGCTCTGACGTAGCAAGCGGGATCTTTCGAACGATCACGGGGACAAGGAACAAGAGGAGAACGGAAGAGGGAACGGAGAAAGGATGACAACCAAAATAGATGTAGAGAACTGGCGCGAAGAGAAAGGATTGGGATATTGAGAGAAAATGGAAATTCGTAGTGATAAAGAAAGAATCGTATTTTGGAAAATGTTAGAAAAGGCCGAAGGGGGTGGAAAACGCGAGGGATTTTGGCTATAGGGGTTTGAGGGGACTGGAAGAATGGGAAGTGGTCTGAATGAATAGGAGAGTATGGGAACTAGGATGGATTTTTGGCCACCTCTCTTCCCTCCCATATGGGCCGTTCTTTCATCCACCCTCTTAAGGCATATCTCCTGACCCACCCCCTTACTTCTCTCTGTCCATCGCTTGCGAACCCTTCTGCCCCCTCTTTTCGTTCTCCTTCCCGATATCCAGCACACGCAGACACCTATCCACCCTTGGCAGTGCTTCGTACAGATACGTATTCTCCGATAGGGAATGGCGTCGGACTGAAAGCCCGGAAAGGTTCCTCTCTAAAACCCCTCTACCCCCCCACCACATTCCCAGCAAACCTCCCACCTTTCACACCTCCCCCTCAAGTTCTCTTCCTCCTCCCGGCTTCCATCAGCACTGTCTCTGTCCCCATCCCATCACCTCTCCTCCTTCCACACCCCCTCTTCCTCTCCTCCTTACCCTCTCAACTCCCTCCTCGCAGGCTTCCCCGTCAGCCCTTCTCAAAGACGTTTCGGTTTCAGTCTCTTTCTCACTCTTCCCTTCTCCATCTCCTACTCTCTCCCTCCCTCTCCGACGCAGGAAAAAAAAGCCGTACTTCCGGCGGACATGAAGCCTCATGGAAAACGTGCGAGGAATCCCCAAACCTCAAGCAAAACCGCCGGTCTTTCTCTTTCGCGTGCGTCGCACTACTTCTTCCTCCTCTTCCCTTTTCCTCAAAATCTTCCAGACCTACATATAACCCCTCTCTCTCTCTCTATACATATATATATATATATATATATATATATATATATATATATATGTATACATATACACACATACAGATGTATATATATGTACAAATATACAAAAATATATGCATGTATATACACATTATATATATATATATATATATGTATATATTCCCTAATATCCTACCCCTCTCCCGTTCCGTGTTTTACGTCTTCATTAGATCCAGTTCAAGACGCTCCTCCTTTTGTTTCTGAAACCCTTTTATTTCTCTTTCCCGTCCGTCCTGCACGGCGATCGTGACCGGGGACTAATTGTATGTATTCGAATCTCTGCCCTAGCGTTAACAAGTTAACGGTTTGGGTTGAGTTGTTTCGTTCTCTTTTTCCGTTTTCCTCAGTTCGGTGTTTTTCTTCTCTGCACGTGCGTGTACGTAAGAAATTGGGAGAAGAAAAGTCTCGAAGTCTCTTCGTTGGTCGAGTAGGTGGACGGAATAACTTCTCGGGGATTTTTAAACGTGCTCGGAGGAGTTTGACCATTGGTGGCTATTTCCCCCATGTTTAAGTTATTGATTAAGAGCATTTCTGATTAAAGGATTTCGAGAGATTTTCAACGGTGTAATAAAGTACATTTGAAAAACTGATATTGTGACGTTAGTGTTAAACTCATATTTTTTCATTTAGATGTGGCTTGGTGTTCGTTGGGAGTACATTCCCTCGGCTAGTGATTCATTTTTGCAACATTGCTGAATCATTGTTCTTTGTCAAGCATAATATTTCCTCTTAAATTAGTTGGTGTAAGATTGGGTAGCAATTCAATAATGTTCTTAAGCCATTATAATCCAATTTAAAGTAAATTACTATTGTAATTACGGATAATTCAAACATGTCGCAGAATTGTATCAGAAAATAATTGTTGAATTAGAATTTGGAATTGCTGAACATTAATTTCACCTGTACTTCATTCGATAATTAAGTCCTTGTTTTGTTTTGATGCTCAGAAGCCTTCTCCTTAATTTGGAGGAACAAAGGCGTGTTTTCTGTTGCACACATAATACGAATGGTAATGGTAAAATTAGGACTTGGTCACTGAAGCAGGAGGATAGGCATAGATTGGAGGCTTTTGAAATGTGGATGTGGAGAAGAATGGAGAAGGTGAAATGGACCGAAAGGAAAACAAATGAGGAAGTACTAGGCAAGGTGAGCGAGGAGGGGGGATTGTTTGGAGAAATCATTAGGAGGTAGGAAAAATTTATGAAAAGCATATTGATCGGCAATTGGATGTTGGAACTGTAATAGAAGGGAGAATGTTTGCGAAACGAGGAATTGATAAGAATGTTGGACGGGCTGAAGGGTGAAACTAAGTACACAGGGATGAATATGGATTTTTTAGTCCATATTCATCCTTTCCTTTGGTTCTTTGGTTGTAGAGGAGGATGTTGTATTGTTTCGTTAGGAGATAGTTATTTGGTATTTGTGACCATCCATAACCTACCTTAACCGGTAGATTACCATTAAAAATGTATAAACGAAAATTTCAGAAGGCATAAAAATTGCTCTGTTAGTATTAACAAAGTTCAATTCATTACGTCTTTTTCGGTGTAAGGAACAGAATTATTTGTTAGGGTTTAGGTGCATTCAATTTGTTTTCTTCACCGCCTTAAATTCGCAATTGATATCAAATTATCAACACTTTTTATGGAATAAATTCTCATAATAACTAAATGTGTAGTGTTAATGGAGGATGTGGTAGTCCAGTGGGTAGAGCGCTGGGCTACCGACCGGAGGGCTTGGATTTGATTTCGAGTGACACCACTGGTCACTCTCAGCACTGACAAATCATGTTTATTTCGGATACCAGATTTTCCTGGGAAACCACAGGAGACATCAGAAAAGTATCTAACCCACTTAAACTGTTGTTTCAATTTTACACGCCTCTGGACTAGGCGAGCTCTACCCTCACTTTTGAAGTCAACCTTCTAGTGGATAACTCTGGTGGCATAGAATTAACTTTAAACCTTCCAACTCTTAAACTAATGAATGTATGCTATAAAGCACTGCTGTATCCTTAGGTGACTCGACTTTGCCGTATTCAGCAATGTAGTGTACACGTATTAATTTTAATTTAATTAAACTACGATAATCATATCTAATGCAACTATAAAGTTATATTTGTTTGTGCGTCAGCGTTTTTTATTATTAACTTTGACCCAAATTCTAACAAATGGTGCAAAAGTAAACCCTAGAGTTAGACAAAATTCCAGCCAAAATTCATGTAATTTGGTTTCCTGTTCTGTTATTAGTTACTTTATTAAGCTGATTATTTTCTCACGTTACTTGATACTAATTCCGTAAATTTGTTATTAAATCAAATAAATGAGGTCGAAAGTTATTTATTAGTGTTTTGATTGATATCGGATGTCTAAAAATAGGTGCAATGGTTAGATTTAGTTTTTTAATTTAGAGTTTTTGTTTTCATTAGCTAATGAAATGATATTTCCACTACCTTTGCAAGTGTTAAGGGTATGATTGTGTAAGGATTCACTGATATCCTAAACCCTAATTTCCAGAGTCTATAAACTCTCATGTTATCATTCCTGGTGGCAGTACTGCAGTTCATGCTGAAGTATTCGGTTGCAGTTTGGAAGTACTGATTCTCATTTATATTATCAATTTTTGTCAACAACTGCATAATTCATTATGCTAACTGTAAAAGGGCTAGAATTACTAATTAGATACCAGAATTACTTTTAAATACGGAATAACTGCTGCAGTATTCATAGAGTTCCTCTTTTGAAAAATTTCTTTATCACATTTAACATAAAAATGAAATGCATAATTTTTAAACAACCGATGTCATTTTGCAATCCCTTGCGAAGAACATGCAAATACTCAGCAATGAACGCCTTTTAGGATACATGATGTTTCCTGAGGATTCATCAATAACAGCAGGCTCAGTTATCGGAAGCTGGAAAATTCGGTACCAACCAGCATAGTCTCTAGAATCATCGACGCCAGTTGAAAAATCAAAAATCATGGCATACGTTCCGAAACAGCAATGAAGCTGCTTGTTACCCCACTGTGGTCTATAATCACGCCCAGATATGACTTGAACGTGAGGTCTCATCTTAATCAACTGAAACAAACTAAAAGGCAAAACGCAATGCTTAAATTGTGGAAGACCAGTACGAGTTGATATAAATGTGATCTTTGGATCTGAATATGAACATGTGAAATATTATGCCGCCATAAATGATTTTTTTCATTGTTTGAGACATCCACCTGTCAGCGAAGGAATAATGACGCTAAAAAGAAAACGGTGTTTTTCTTGTTGGACTCGGGATCCTTTCGAAATGGGTACAATTACGCTCTGCTATAAAATAATTACGTCTGCGGAGAAACAAGCCGGGTGGTTGTTCGTCGCCGTTTCGGAATCATTATTCCTTGGTCACGGGTCTGTCGGGCCGCTTCTTCCGAAGACAGTGAGTCGTCTAAATGCATTGCCTCCAAGGGCGGAAGGCGAACCAACCCCCTAGCACCTGCGGACGCCACTTAATGCACCTCTACTCCGCAATTGAGATAACTCGAGGGTCCAAAATGAAACCACCGAAGCGCACTCACGTCTCTGGGGATCGAATTACGCCGGCGGGGCCCGCGGATGAGGAGAGGGCGGAGAGAGGGAGTTTGACGGGGGGAACCCTTTTGGATATCCACTTATTATTTTGAATAAGAATCGATCGATTATGAGTGGCCGATATCAAATTCCTCGGTAGGGGTGGAGGGGGAAAACATAAGCCGGCGGCCCAGAAATTGTCTCATTGGTGTGGTATTTTGACTCGAGATTGAATCAACGGGAGTCGGAAGCGTGTGTATCTACGTGTGCGTCTGTCTGCGCGCGCGGAGTTCTATGTAAATTGGTCTGAGTTCGAAATTCTTATGCATATTAATGAGGAGGGCTGTAGGGTCGGATTCAAATTCTGGGCCCGGGCGAAAGGGTTGAATGGGAAGGGGTTAGGCCGAGAGAGGGGGAGGGATGTGCGGCGGGGAGGTTACCACGATGGCGCTGTCGACGGAGCAAATCGAGAATCGGACGGGCTCGGGCTGCGGTCCGGGAGGATGGCGAGGGAGAAGTGGGGTTAGAGAGAGAGCCCGCGGCAGGTGACGGGTGAGGAAGGGGACTCCACGTTAAATGTAGTGGCGGGAGGGTTGAGAACGGGGGAGGGGGCGTGTGTGAAGGTGAGATGTGGCGGTGTTGGTGTGGTGGACTATGGCTGGGCTGCGCTCAGAAAAAATAATCAGAGAGCTGTTGGGCCAATGTTGTTTTGAAATTAATTTAAATAATAATCTCATTCTACGAAATTATGCTTCGTCAACGGACTTTGTACAGTTGAACTTAGTTTTTATTTAATTATAATCAAAATTATACAAAGCAAGTAGGTGTGTGTGTTTGCCTTCGTCAGATTTTTCTAATTTATTTCTGATTTTTTTCATTTTCCACGTATGTCTTAGGAGGTATAGTTTTCAATTTCTCGACCACATGGAAACCTGCTGCTCATATCATTCCCCATAAGACATCCTCAACAATTCTTGTTTGATGTTCTTTTTTATTCCGCGTATCCACTCCTCTAAATTGAACCCTAATAAGGTAAGCTAAAAATCCCGATAAATAAAAATAGATGGTCGTTTTTCTAGTGTAGAATATTTTTATCACAGCACAAAGTAGAGGCTTAATATTACCTTGCTCGGTAGAGGTCCGTTTACTTTTGACATGTATTTCTTCTATTTTTTGCATGAAAATCATTATTTGCTCACGGTAAAGATGTGAGAAAGCACCGCCGCTCTGACCTCTTACAAAAATTAAGGCTCAATTCCCGGAGCAGATGCGCTTGGAGAGGATTGAGTGGGGAAGCCAGAAAGCGTCCGTTCTTCCTCATTCACCAACCTACCTCATACATGTAGGAGGGCTTTAATGGTCATTGAACGTGGTTGTGGACTTGTTCCCATATCTACATTCGACTCGCCTCGCTTCTCATATGAAATCATGACTAGTTGCCTATACCGTAAGTCAATGGTAAAATATGTTTGGGAAAAATACTGGGATTTTTTTCCTTCCAGAGTTGCATTTTTAGCGGTGAGAAGTGGGAAAATACTGCTAAATTAAAAATTTGTTTATAGATTTATTGTATGAAAATTTACGCTCCAAATTCCAGCGTATGGGTGATGGTTTCATTGCAATTTTCCAGTAGTTGTAATATCGTCTATTAATGTCGTTCGGGAGAACTTTTTACATTCTACTTCATTTGTGATTCAAATGTATGAATATTGGCCCAAACAACTGGATAACTAACATCGATCTTGTCATTGATGCAGGTCATAAACTTAATCCGTCGCTCTGGAGTTGCATCTCAACTTTCGACTCGCTGTCTCAATCCAATCTCGACTTGTGGGCAGCCAACTCTTGTTCGGATAGCAGTGGTAGGTGTACGAAAATGCGGAAAGCAGGAGAGAGTCGGAATGGGTCGAGATAGGACGGAGGAAATCCGGGGAACAGTCTGGGGGAAAGGGTCCTTAGGGGTTCGGGGAGGAGAACCGGCTGGCGAAGTCGGAGGGAAGCTAGTTGGTGGGGGCGAGATTGGAGCGGCGGCAATAGGGTTTTTGAGGGAGCTGGGGGGATATACGTGAGCCGTCGTCGCCATTCCCTTGTGTTGAAAGAGTAATCGAGTAAAAGTGAATAGCGGGAGTGATACTCACGGGGAGAGAGGTAGGGAGACGGGTGGAGATGATTTGTAAATTGAAACATGGCCGCGTTTGTTAAGATTCGAGTGGAGGCGATTCCCAAGCGCCAGGAATATCCCAGAAGGGCATTTTAAAGTCGATAGCAGCGGCATTGTTATGCGCTTCATACTTCCCGATTTGATGATTGAATCTGATGGAGGGAAAAGTGACACTACTCTCTCCTTGACTATAGCAACAAGATAAAATTTACGTTTCTGTCGGTTCATAGTCGGGTTGCTCAAATATAATGAAAATTTTGCCGTAGTTAATGTATAAAATGAAATTTTAATTTTCAAATCCTTTTTCCATAATTTATTGTCAATAATAGATTATTTTATTAATATGAAGTAATTCTATTCGTTATAAAACTCTATTTTCGCTCATTTTAATTAACTATACCTTTCAGAACTTGTATAATTTAGATGCCACCTTGTTCAACACAGCCTCATAAAACAATACAGTCGCCACAGAATCATATTCCTAAAACCATAATAAAAATCTGATTGACAGAAAAAAAATACGCATTAGATAAGTGAGAGAGTAACTCTAAAATGTGCAAGTAAATCTTTGCGATGAGGTTACCAAACACAAATGATCATCAATTTCTTACTTTAACTACTTTTATTATCCGATGTTGAATTTTGAAAATGGAATTTTTTCAATGTGTTCATAAATTCTGTATGGATATGAGCATTTGGTTATTTTTTTAATTTAAACGGAAAGAAAGTAGGAGCATATCAAATGTATTCATAAATATATAAATATTTTACTTTGAATTGAACTGAATTACTCTTTATAGGGTTATACACTATTTTAAATTTAGCTAATGATCCTACGAATAGATTTTGAACAAAAAATATTCTCCAGTGCATGTATTCTAGACCAAATTATTGTTTCAGAAATAAACTTAGCAGTAGGAGCACTAATTTAAGAATGCTACTCTTCTTTGCATTCATTTTATAGAAAATATATTGGTCCTACTTTTATGACCTGAAGTAGGAAATATGCATGAATAAGTTACTCAAATCTCTTGTAGTATTTCATAAGTAATTTCCATGCACTTTTATTTGTAGAAATTAATAATGTAATATTTTTACAAAAAAGTCAGGTTCTATGGTTTAAAAATAGAATATTTATCAGCAGCTTTCCTAGAAGGTGATTGAATACTGTATGCTTATATTTACCTCAACGAATCCCCCCATGGTATTCGTATGTATGCAGAGTAACAGCAAGGAAGTTCAAAAAATAATGGCGTATCCTCGAGGTTTCCCTCGAATAAAAAGTAATGTATTCAATAACATCTAATTCCGGACCTTCTAATCCCTCGAGGGACTTTCACTTTGCGTAAATATGCAGAAGAGGACACGGAGGTTTAATTTTTTGCGCCTTTAGCGAGGAAGGCGGAAGTGGGAAAAACAGGAGACAACTCGTACCGAGTGGGAAGGGGGAATGGGTGGGCTGAGCGGATGATTCAGGAGGGGTGCGCGGGTGCTCCAGGGGTAATGTGAAGGCAGGCAGGGGAAGGAGGTTGGATGGGGAGGGGATTGGACTGTGAGGAAAGAGGAGGGGCGTTGGAGAGAGAGAGCGCGTGGGGACAAATTCATATTTATTTGGGTCGTCCGGAGAGAATGAGAAGGGGGAGGGAAAGAGAAGTGAGTCGACCTCATGAATCCAAATACGAAGAAAAATTGAGCGAGGTCTTTGAGGTATAGCCTGCAAACCGGCGGCGTGGCTCCGGCGGGCATCCGTAATGCGCTCGCAAAATAAGAGCTTTAGGGGGGAAGAAGGAGACCGACTCATATTCATGCATTAGGAATTGGCCCCGAGATTCATAAGCGCAAGCGCGCACACGCGGACGCTCGCTCTTGGTACCTATTCGCGACCGCCTCGCATAAAGCCCAAAAATCCGAGAGATGATGCGTGAACGAGAATGAAAGGAGCAGCGAGGTCACAGTAGGCGGAAATGACACAAGGGAGGAAAAAAAGGAAACATTGCCGAGGGAAATATGCGGCATACTTAATTGGAGAGGAGACGGGACATTTCATTCAACGTCTCAGGAATTTGTGGCGTGGGCATCTCTGTTTAGGGTGTAAGTGGTAAACGCAGTGAAGTGTGGTCGGTCGAAGGATTTGACGGTGGTAGGAGTTGATTTCGGTGGGGAGGGGGGATTTGGAGATGAGACCGTCCGGGATGGAGGGTGAAAGGAGGGGTATTCCGAGAGTTGGGCTTCGGAAGGCGCCGAGTGTGTTCGTTGGGACATATCTCCCAATTCCATCTTCTCGGATTTCTCTCTAGCTTGCGTCTCCCCCATCCCCGTACAGAACAGCTTAACAATACGCCCCATCTCCTTCCTTTCTACCCTCCGTACCCTTGTAACGACTACCACACATGAAGAAATGCCCCCTCGAGGACTCACTGGTGTTCGCTTCAGATTCACGCTCGCTCGCCTCCTAGTCCCTCGACTTCCCTTTCTCAGCCCGTCCTGAAAACTACCCCACGCTTTCACTCCCTTCCTTCCTTCCTTCCCCAGGGGGACACTTTAAAAGGGACCGCTGACCCACGCATGTTGAAACATAAATAATTTGTTATGAACCGTAGTCATTGGAAAATTGCCACGAATTCCGCTTATATCGCCAGAGGAAGATATCGGATAAGGCTCATAGTGTATGAGAAGGAGATGCGATACAAGGACCCTCTTTTTTTGTGCAGACGAGGAAGTTGACTTCCCTTAAGATAGGGAGCATGACCGTTATCAAATTTGGATAGTTTTTGCAGAGACTAAGACATTAAAGATAATCATATGTACAAATTTACATGGCTCACTCGGCTTTAGAAAATTTTATCACCCTAGTGCCTGTCTTATACTTTACAAGGAAGCATTAAGGAACATTTTGGGGCAAAATTGGGCAGCTTAATCAAATAAATGCCAGTTAGGAACTCTGGTCGTGAAGCAATTCAATTCAAATAACTGAGATTTAAAATACTGATACATTTTTATCTTAAACCTGTTCTCAATGCGTTATTAAGTGAACGAATGGAAATATGGTTTTGTAAGAATAAACCTTGTAGGCATAAACTCACGATAACTGGTCGAACTTACTCGTGTTTGAAAGAAAAAATTGACAAACCACACTTGAAATGCTAGTAATAGTTCCAGTACTCTCGATTATTAGTTTTTAACCGTATGTATAGAATTGTGCTGTATATTCATTCTTTCTTGGTAAAACAGGTTTTGTGTATTATGTCGCGCACCTCAAATCATTCTTTAAATGTCTCAGCCAAAGAAGAAGGCACCGCTCTTTTAATACAGGGTACGGCAACATAACTTCCTTTTTTATTATATATATATATATATATATATATGTATATATTATATATTAATATTATCTTTAATAATATATTATTCAAGTCAATATATTACCATATATTGACTTGAATAAGCATAAGCAATTGACATATTTACTTGAAAAAGAAATCTATGTTGTCACACCCTGTATTTAAACAATTTGAAGGCCAATCAAGGATATTTTAGTGGATAAAACCCCTTTAGCCTTAAGGATATAAAGCGAGTACACATATTAAAGAACAACCTAACTTCCGTGAGGCTGAAAGGTTGTGTTGTATTAATTTCTGCGGTAAAATAGCGTATTTTCTACTCTGAAAAGTTTTGAAACATTTATAAAAATCCCGATCTATTCATTGTAAATCTAAGTACCAAAGAATTGTAATAATACTTACTAAAAAGGATATACCAGAGTCATGTAAACAATAAACACCGCTTTTATTTCCAACATTTTTGATTCTGGTATAATCATCGATAGAAGCAGGAAAAAAGCTTTACTTTGGTTTATTTGCAATTATTTTAGTTCCTTTAATACTTGTTGGCTCACTCATCGTTTCAGCATTATTTTTAGGCAATATCTTAGCTATATTTTCGGCGAAAGGAAATTTTATTAGACGAAATGAAGAGGCTTTGAACTGTAGTCCTAGCCGCTGCGGGCTCTTGAGAAAATTGTAGCCTTCCTTTCGCCTCACCCCGCTCGTCTACCTTTTCCTTGCTCCCTTTTCTGTGCACCCGAATATAATTCATTAAAGCGGTCTCAGATCTTGCCGTATTTTTGCCCTGCTGAACTGGGTGACGTGCGGAATCTTTGCATCCTACCGCTCGCTCCCTTCCTCACCCCCAAACTCCCACCACTCGCCCTCCCCGTTTAATAACATTGCCCTCTCCCCACCGCCGACCCAGTCCTGGCCTTTACTCCTCCTCTCTCATTACACTTCCTCCAACTGGTGGGGCCCAATAATGTACACACGCAGTTACATCTCAGGACTCATATACACGGCCCTATCCGCTCAATGGCTTCACCCTCCCCCATCTCCCTTCCCCTTCTCCCTCGCCCAAGAACTCTCATTTGGCATTCTAGTCTAACTCGCCGACTCCCCCCTTTGCCTCATTCTGTCCCACACCCTCCCTCCCCGCCACCCCTAAAAACCTTCTCCCTTTCACTACTCCCTTTTTCTCACTCTTTCCCACCATCCTCCTCTTTGCCGAGTCAGAAGGTGAATTTCTCCTACTCCCTTCTACGTTTAGGCCTTTGCCTTCCTTTCCTTCCACCTCCTCGCTGCCTCCCTTCCTCGTGCTGCTTTAAAGGCCTCAGCTGTACAACTCGGGCTTCCCCGCAGACCAAAAACCAACCCTTCCTCACACCACCATTCTCATCCTCCACCTATTCCCCTTCAGGTCTACCCTTACAAGTCCCGCAGAAATTTCGCTCTTTCCTCTCTCTCTGCTCTTCCCCGCCATTACCCCACCCCGTTCCTCTAAAAACATTGCTCCTTCCCCATTGTCCCCTCGGAATTTCTTGTTACACTTTCCCTCCATCTTGTTTTTCTCTTTATACCCCCTTCCTACTTGCCTCCCAACTTTCCGTCCTCCCTCCCTCATCCCTCGCTCCCTTTGGTCCCCCACATCTTCGTTCAGGTTCTTCCTCGAACCCAGTCTATTTCGTGGCCTCTAGCTGGTTTCCACTTGACTTTTTTCGTTACTCAGCACCTCATTGTCTTTCATCCAAATTATAGCCTTCACTTGCTTATATTTTTAATTAGAGCTAGCCAACTTAAGTTGTTTTGCCAACTTCAGTTGTTAGGAGTGATAACGTGTTATGCATATTCCTCTTTTCTTCGCGATAGGTTGATGATTTTTGGAGACTGTGAATCAAGGATTTTAAGAGTCCTAGATTTTACTTCCAAGCTTTAGACGCCAATGATATTTGAATCGTCCTTAATCACGGGAGTAAACCTAGTGGACTGGTTACGTTCTCAGTGCTTGTCATAAGGCTTGCAGTATTTCAGGTGAGGTAAGGTTTTGATTGAGGTATAGTTGGAAATAGACTGATTGGTTCCATGATCTGCACTTAAGGAGTCCAATGAATCAGTCTTTTACAGTGTCAAATTACTGACTGTTTAAGTTCCACACTTGGGCCTCTCAACTCAATTTCTTCTCGTTTCCTAGTGATCAATTACTTTTTGCCAACTATTGGCCTAGATTTGTACTGGAGTACCACCAAATAATTTGACGAATAAGAAGTGAATAATTCGATTAAAATCGATAAATATAACAAATAAACCTATATTTCGTTTAAATGATAACTTCTTTTATATGCCTACTTCTTTTATAAGAAAACAGACTGATCCACCCGGTGCTTTCGTGAAAAAAATATTTACCCGAGTGAAGGTTTTTAAATGTAATTGAATAATTACTCGGAGGTCATAAGTTTATCTTGAAAGACTTTCAGCAATAATTGTTGACTTGATGACCAGGTTCGGCAAGTCTTGACTGACTGAACGTATTTCAAATTCTATGGGTTAAGGTCAAGTTATACGTTGTAGACACAGTCATTTTTATTAATTGCCAGCGGCCGGTGATATTTGACTAGTCAGTTATTTCCTGCATGAAAAAGAGCGACAGATGTTCATTTTCATTTCATTTCGTGAAGAGTGTGCCATTACTTATTCTGGATGAAAATCTCAGCAACTAACTAGCACCACCATTGAGAGAATATAAAACTCGTATTTTTTTATTAAGTTCATTATTTTCAGTTACATGCCTAATAGAGGCTCTTTTAAGGAAATTATTCACATCTTAAGTTCCGCGAGATAAAAGGAAGAATTTACCTGAAATCAGCAGTAAACGGAAATGTTATGTTATTATAAGCTGTCGATTCTTTTTACACATATTCTCAACACTCTCAATAAAGCCTTGAACCACCTTTTTCGGTCATGCATTCGTCCCACACGATAAAAGATCACTTATTTAGGCATCATTTCAATTTTCCTTGGTGATACTTATTCATCTGCGTCTACCCCACCCTTCATTTCGGCACATGGACGTCTGGTAGTGAGTATAAGCTCATCGGCTAACCTACAATCACTCTAATACTTCCACAAACATATCGCATTCAATGATCCCCTTAAAGGCCACGTGGAAGGGGGCGACCGGACATCATTCATTACGCACATTACAATTGTCGTTCTTCTAGTGACTACTCCGCTGACAACTAAGAATACAAATATGCAAACAAATTAAAAAGAGATGGATCACATGCAACGCAATCTCCAAGTATCCGGCAGCATTGGATCCATTCAGGACAGACAAATCACAAATGTACCAGATCGACAAATTTATTTACACGGCACACCACCACCCGACCCAGAGTCGCGTGGCGGGGAGTGTTACGACGCCATCCATGAAGTGAATTGAAACCTCTTCCTCTTATCTAATGTAATTTCCTTTCCTAGAGAGGTGGTGGCAGTGACCGATGCTTGATACTTTCCAAACAATTATCGATTTATTTTAGGTAAATCAGCTCTTTTTGCCTGTATCCATCTAAGGCCAGAATTAATATAAATCGAATAAGAAAGTATGAAATGGAGAAAATATTTTACGAGGAACTTCATTTTGAAATGAAAATATAAGAGGGAGCCTAAATGGTTTTGCTACATAGTCATCAACATTCCATGAATTTAAATTGTTTTGGTTTTTACTATTGAATTTTTTATGCTATAGCTCCCTTGCATCATATCCCTGAGTGAAATAAATTGTATTCTTATTTCCTTCTGATAGTTTTCCTTCCGTGCACCGTCATTTCCGTGTCTTTACATTCAAAATTAGCTACCATTCCTTCTGCTTTCCGGCTCTCTTCTTCCCTTTTGTCGTTTTCTTGGTCCCAATCCTTTCTTCACATCCCCCTTTCCTGAATTCCCTTTTCTTCCTTCCCCATTGTCTCCCAGGCGTGGTACCTTTATTCCCCATTTCATTTCCCTGTTTGACTTTCCTTTTTGCTTTGAATACTTCTCGGCTCTCTTCCTCTTTCTCTCAGCCTTTGTTCAACGGAGTCTTTTCATCACATTCTCTCGCTCCTCCCAAGCGTTCCAACCTCACAGTTTCGCGGAAGGATCTTATGACCTTATGGCTCACAAGTCAGTCGGAAAAAGCAGCCGAAGCGATTGGTTTCTTGGTTCATTTATTTCGGAGTTGCGGTGCAAGTTGGAGGGAAAAATTAGGATTCCAAGCGTCGGCACAGAGTTGAAATGAAATACATTTGCTGGTATTATTCTTGATATTCAAGGCATCTGCGATGTAAAACGACTCAGAATTTTAAGATTGAATCAAAGATTTAATTGAACGTAGACTCATTGTGAAAGCAGTATTCAGCATCTTTCCCTCTTGCATGGCACTACTATGAATGACAAATTCTTTTTCTCATATGTTTAAGGGCCCATTTTATCATTCCGATCATTACTTTCAAAGAGAACCGGCCATCAACTAAATGAACTCGTTCCTCTGAAAGGAAAGAAATGTTCAAAATGCAGAGATGCTTTCTGACCCATTTTTTAGAAGTGATACGCTGTGCTATCCCGGCGAGTAAATCTCCTGCTAGACCGAGATTCGTGCATTCCTATCAAGCGTGCTTAATAATGGTTGTTTTTTATTTTGGTTTTATGGTGAATGATATCGTTAATGGTATGCATGTATGGCATATGGTATAATTTATTATGCGCTTAAAAATACTTCGTGACCATGGACATGATATTTTACTATTTTACTGGATACACCATTTGAAAAAACTTTTCCCAGAGAATAGAGTTTAGGCTATCCAAAGAATGTACACGAGTAACCAAAACTTAAAAAATAATGTTTGAAACAGTAGCATACAATTATACGTGCACATATTAACCCTTATTTCTAGCTTTCTGGTGATACGGTGTACATCAATGGCAATGATGGCCTCTTGAAGGCTATTCATACATTTAGGTTTCGGAGCCTTCCGCAAAACTGAGTTTGAGACGTTTACCTAGAGAAAATGTATTTTACTGAAAGATATTAGCGGAAAAATAACTTTTGCATGGTATAGGCAAAAATATTCCTCCAAATTTATCAAAAATAATTTCTTTTTTGTGGTTTCATGGATTCTGTCTGCGTACTTATTTCATTAAATGTAATTTTTACACCTATCACACGAGGTTGCTTAGTTTCAGCTCATCTTTCACATTGTGTTTTCCTTTGCACATATTATGAAACTGTGTTCATCAAACTTTTTGTGACTGCTGCGTCTGTTAATGTTGACGACTTATGACGAGGAGTAACATTAGGAGCCCCTAGTTCTTGAGCATCACACCACTGAGGCCATCTACCTGTCTGTTTGCTCCTGCGTCTATTCTTGTTACGTAACCCCTCTTCGCTTTCTGTCCCTCCCCATCCTGGAAACTTCTTCTTTTCCACTTTTTCCAAGGCTTTTCCTGCTGATATCTTACCCTTTGAAACCATTCCCGGAACATTCCCGTCAGTCTCACTTAGCTAACATGTTTTCCCTTATTCAGCAAAGTTTTCTTGGCCTACAACTTTTTTCTTTCTCTCTCTCTACCTTTACCAAATTACCTTCGAAGATCTCATCTTCCCAACCCTTACCCACTCTTTTACTTTCTGTTTCCCATTTATCTATACATTTCTTGCTCTCTCTCTCTTCTCCCATTCGCATCTGCTTTCTATGTACCTCAGTTTGTGCCTATCGTTGGGTGGGTGGATTTCCTTCCAGGCTACATATGTTCGAAGCCAGTAGGGTTATAGAAAACATTGAGTTTCTTATGTATTTAAAAAAATCCATCTATCGTATTCTGCAGTGAATTGTTTATAAAAATGAGTTTGTCCATGCGCATTGCCTACCATCACTTATTATACATGTCGGAAGTAGCTTATGAACCGCAAAAATTTAGGAGCATAAAGGTCGCCAAATCGACATGACTGCATATCACGACGTGCGCTGCCGTAGAAAATATCTTGATTTCTTGCCTACGTTCATGTGAAACTTATCATCGGAATCCACCAAAGAAGTGATGATTGTTATGCTATCTATGTATGATATTTCTCTAAATCAATGATTTCTGCTAAAAGAGTAGTATTTGAATATAGTACCATAAGATCTTTTTTTGTTCTTCAGGCCTAGTCAATAGGTTACGGAAGATGATAAAGATAACCTGTTATATGTAATTAGTATAGCTAAGTTGCCAATACTCGTATTTTTGGGTGATCTATACTTACATCAAAAGAGTTACAAAAATTTTATTCTCCAAAATTCCATACTCAACTATAAAAAGGGCATGGGAAATAAAAAGCGAAAGTAGGTATTAAAAATAACGGAGTCACTAATGCAAGTACAAGAGAAGCTAGACATTCAACATCAGTTTAATCAAGCAGAACTCATCCCGCCACCCCATCATTTTCCATGCCTTTTACCCAGCCCCCCCCCCCTCGGCTAGGAAACCCTTATTCACACATTCCGATAAAAATAAAATAAAAACACATTTGTACATATGTCCTCCTCGGCTGAGTCTTTGAAACGACCAATTCGTCACTTTTGCCTCCGCCCACTCAATAATTCTATTTTTTCCCCTGGCGTGTGAAGGGGACCAAAGCTAAAGTGGACCAAGTCCAAAATTAAAAATAAAAAGTCCCTTTGTGACGTGTTTTAGCTGAATATGAGTTTTCTCCGAGCTTTAACCGACAAAGTCTAAGGGGTAACTCATCCCTTTTTAAAATTTTTTTATGGTCTATTTCAACGTGCTTTTATAACTTTAAAGATATTCCTCTAAAATTTTCTGTCAGCAGACGAAATGAATGCTTGAGCATAGAAGCATTCTAATATGAGTATGCATCTCATATTTCATTAGAACTCCTCATTGTAACTAGAAAAATGCTACTAAATGTTTCATAATTAGTTGCATTAACAAAACAATTTATATCATCGCTCAAGTTATCATTGTTGTAAACTTTAGGATTTTTGTAATATGCTATTTTTAGCAGACTCAGTAAAACATGCATGGTCGAATCATTGATTGTGTTCTGAATGGTTATTTTCACTCCATTTCAATAGCTGTGCTTTAGTTTCTTCAGTAACGTTACAGTACTGTGTAACGTTTACAGTATTTTTTTCTACATTTACAAAGAGTACGGAAAAATCTTTGGCTAAAAGGAAGAATGCAAGCCAAAAAATGTGCGTAAATATATGTCAATTGTGAGTAAATACCGATATATTGCGTACTGCTTTATTTAGATATTAATTTCTATCTCACTTATCAAAGTCTTTTATCAATTTAAAGTTGCGTATCGGACGTTTCCAAACGACTATGTATCTATACTCAATTAAAATAGAAAAATATGCGAGCCCAACCGATTCTGGCCTATCCCAATGGCTTAGTTTTGGGACACAATGGAAACCATGGCTAAAACATTCATGCATGTGAATGAGAAAATGAATTACTGTATTGTTACTGAATACTGTAAATAAAACTTTACAGTATTCTAGCTGCTTTATTATTAAGCCCCGATTAACGGTTACGTTATTATAAGGTATATTATAAGGTAAGAAGATAAGGTATAACGGTAACGATTATTATAAGGTAATCTACTAGTTAAGATTGGTTTTGCATGGACACTACTACTAAATAAATATTTGGTGACTCCTAACAAAACACAATCCAGCAACCTACTCTACAGGGTCAGGGGTTCCACGTTGGCCAACGTGGAACCCCTGACCAGGTGGAAGACCCGAGAATCATTCATGAAGCAAATACGCCGGGAAAGCACCAGATCTTGCTTTACACTACACCAAGTCCCTCTTCATCTCTGTATACTTCCTTCCTCCCTTCATCCGGTATATATTATAGAAAACAATATGGGTCGCGGTAGGCCAGGGGGTAGAGCGTTGGACTACTGACCGTAAGGCCCGGGTTTGATTCCCGGCCAAGCCACTCGGAGCACATACAGTTCCACCCAAGCTATGTGATTTTTCTAATACCAGATTTTCCTGAGAAACCATAACCGGCACAGGGAAAAGAACTGGCCCCCCTACCCTGATGAGTGAATTTCACACGCCGTTAGGCTTAGTACTGAATGAATCTCCTATCACCTACCAAACCGAACTTCGGGTTTATTACTGTGTTTATGGTTTTTTTTATATACAAAGATACTTTTTGCACTTATACGCATGCGTGTCTATGTAAATTATGCAAAAAGTTAAATAAATCAGTTAATAAGTAAATATAGTTATTAAGTTAAGTAAATATACAGGATATTTAGTTCGATTTCTTTATGGCTGCATTTTGTGCTAGGAAAGAACAGATACTAAAGTTTGCCAGTGACGCTGTCTATCTCCTTATTTTTTCTTGGTAGTCGACGTTCCCAATGTAATTCGGTGCCATGAAAATTCCCTCCGTGTTGCAAGGAAATTCAGGGGGCTTGTATCTTTCCAAGTGTTGAAATGATGCCTGCTCTCTATATGAATTAAGGGGCTCCCGACCACATTCCTCAAACACACCAGTCACACTTACTCTCTTCTTGTAGCAATATTTCACTTGCCTGACGGTTTCTCTCTTACAGTTGCCCAGTTCCTGAATTTTTTTCTTACATAATTGCCACACATTCCAAAGGTGTCCTAACTAAAGCGAAGTAACTCCTACCCCTCTCATACCTTTTCATTACAATTTCCTACATCCAGTCTAATGAAACTAAGCTTCTATAAGAATAATCTGAATATTCTACATAGAGTTGCCTACAATCTGCTGGTGTTTTCGTTTCTCATTCAGCACTGAAGTCCTCTGGAAATAATCTATGGATGCTGCTAACGTGGGAACTTAAGTCGTCCTTTTCAATTGAGCTCGCCCCATCCATGACTAATTTTACCTTTGGTTAGATAAGAAGTACCTTTTCCAGTTTGTCACTTTATCATTAAAACCATAAAAACTTAGTCTGTGTGTCCATTTCTTGTGATGGAACTTGTCGAAGGCTTTCTTGTAAACCAAAAATACGGCATTTTATAGCGTATTCCCTTCCCCAAATTTCAGAATATCACGAATAAAAAGGCGTGTTTTTCATGATCTGTTTTTCATGGACTCGTGCTGTTTAAGGAAGAGTGTGTTACTACAGTCGAGAAACTAATATTACTAACAAAGACATTCTAAGATTTTGCAGCATATTGATGTTGAAAAATCGGGCTGAACTTACTGAGGTCCTCCCTATCGCCGCCTTCATACAGTGAGTTAGCAAGGAAATGAAACTTCTTCTGTTGACTTGTAAAATGTATTTTTAAATAAGAAGTACTTTCTGCTTTTCTTTTTTCGCTTTCATGTTATGACCTTTGGGGTATTAGTCGAAATAATACCAAATATGGTTTTATTCCATGTCAGCGATTTGACAACTTTTTGTAACGAGAATGTGTGCAATATTCTCAAAGTTGTTTCATGTGAATTGCGATTGTATCCAGTTTTCATTCACAGTATTTTTCCAAATTAATTGTTGGTAGATTAAAGCCACAGACGGCTACAAATATGCTGTAGCTATACTTGGGCAAAGAGTTTGTACATTAAGTATTCAAGTTCCAGAGAATATCTATATTGGAGTCTAGTAGTTGGCATAGGAAACACAATAAACTTCTATGATTTAAACACTTCTTTCTGGTCGCATTCATAACTACAGATGCTTTCATTCATAACTATGATGGATACTCCTCCACCTGGTCTATTAGGTCTGTCTCTTCTATAGACGTTGAAACCTTCCGGAAAAACCTCGTTGTCTTCTATACTTTCTGTGAGCTTTTGTATCTTTTGTTCCTATGACGATGTCTTCCTTTTTCTTACAAAAATATTTACTTTATCCGAACTTAATTTTTAATAGAGTTTTTGAATTCAGCTTCGTAGTCAACTGTGATAATATATGTTCTGTATGCACCGTTTCTTCCATTACTTCCCTGTCTTCCACCTTCCAAAATGTTATGTCCTTCTCCGAAGTGTTTATCTTATTGTGTATACATTTTGTCTTTTACAGTAAACTTTATTGTGCAAGAATTTCCTTTAAAAACGATCACAAAGACCTTCCTATTACTGATGCCAGATTTCGCGATATTTTTTACTAGGCTTAATCCCGTAGTTGCAAGCATCCATGGTCACATTTTATATTATGATTTCGTGCTAAAAATAATTGACGTGAGATCACATTCCCTACCGAACTAGTTGTTTAGTCCAACACCACCAATTTAAATGGCTATCCCACTGAGGTTAGTCGCCTTACTGAAGAGCCGACGCTGTGTGCGTTGCTTTCCTATGACTCATACCCTTCTAGCTAAGGAGACCCTACCAGAGCAGTTATCATTGATCACGGGTCAATGGATCGACTATGCCTATCAGTATGGCTATCAGGTATGGGTCATCGGAACTAGCAAGCCATTCCTACATGTCAAAGTTCCACATTGGTCTGCGGGGAAGGGTGAACATGCGATTGCATTTAAGAAAAACATTCTACATTTGGAAGAAAATAACAACCTATAAACGACAAATTTAACAATGAAAGTATTTGATTGAAACGGATTACATAAAATTATCCAGCCGTGGCTGCATGGGAACATTTTCCTTATTTTTATTGCAGTTTTTTACTTATCATTTGTTATACATTTGGTTTCTGCGGTAAATTCTGTCATTTTATATCTGTTGTGGAAAATGACATTAATTCCATTGTCCTAGCAATCCGTCTAGCATCAAAAACTTTATGAGCGGCGTTGATGTTTCCTCACAAATCGATAGTTTGTAATATCTACATGATTCCATCAGTTCGGACCCACCATCATATACATTTACTTGCACTTCATATTTAAATTACCCGAAACGTGCGGAAGTTATCAGTTCATTTACAATGAATAGTGACGACATTGAGGGAAAGAACAAACAAGTGATTTGTCTCCCCTTCATCTCCAACTGGAACCGCTAATCATTTAACACTGACTTCTCTATAATTCAAATAATGTATTTATTGCAATTCGTGACTTTGAGTTTTTTTCGTAAGTTATTTCAAATTTGGTGCAAAATTATTGCCAAAATTCGATACGAAATACCAGAATAGGCATGTAGCAATTTATCCAAATATTATGGTCATAAAATCTTTATTACTGTCTTGCAAAATTAGATACATTTTTATGTTAAACGCATGGCAAATGAAAGGTTTTCATTCTTTAACTGTCTCTGAGGTCATGCTTCACGTCTTCGGGGAGTTCGGGATCTTCCCATTGGCCTGATTATGCACCGCGTCACCTCATCTTCCCCTAACCCTCTCTCAACCTCCTTCTCATCTTCACAACCGCCCTAATTCACAGCTAAGCTCCGCTTTTTTCTCATTCATGAAGTTTTGCCATTACTATTAATTCTTTCTCTTCTCTACGCCTTATTTGTTTTATCCCTCCACCATTTCCCCCTCCCTGTCTTCGACCTTCCAGCATTTCCACCTTCTCTGACTTGATTCTTGATTCATCCGAGAGAAGGCTTTTTATGTCCCCGGCGTCGCTTTTAATTCTTAACACGTTCCCCTTTTCCCCTATTCCCGTTTCCCTCTCCGACTTCCCTTATGCGCACAGACCCCCACCACCCAAACTCTCTACCGACTTAATAAAACCACTCTCCGCTACCCTTTTACTTTCTCCTAGAGCGGTGCTTTCTTCCTACCTTCTTGCTCTCCGCTAAAAATTGGCGATTTTTTATCAAATTAAAGTCGTGTACATTCTTTCCATTTCGTACCCTCTCTTTGGAATGTACATCCTGGTTTGTTTGTCATTGTGCTTTGCAAGGTGCAGCAGCTTAGATTTAGGTTTTCTTTCCTTACAGCTAATTTAAAAACAACAGATTACCATCCGCCGGTTTTTGGGTTCACCGTATGCGTAGCAAAATCGTTTCATGATGATTACATTGTTGATTTCATCAAAATAGTAAGTATCGACATATCCGCGCAAATTTATGTGAAGTAAGATCTAGTGCTTTCCCGGCGTATCTGCTTGATGAAGTTTCCTTGAGTATTCCACCGGGTCCCTGACCCGGTGTACCGTGTATATATGTACAGATATATGCAAGATAGAACAGAATGGACACCCTATTTTTAAAAAAATCACTGAAGACCGCGCAGTTGAATTAGTGTAGTGGAAGTAGTGGTTTCAGCTGGGGAAAACGACGCTGTTTTCAGTAGTTACCATGCAGTGGTTTGGTAAGCCTCAAGGCTAGAAACCTTATTTAATAACAATAATAGTGTTGTGCCGACGCAGAGTGTGTAGTGGTTTAGTGATGAAGCGCACTTTCACCTCTACGGTCGAGTAAATAAGCAAAATTTTCGTTTACTAGGCGACTGACAACTCTCGCGAACTTCAGCCAAGACCTCTTAATAGCGACAAAGTAACATTATGGTGCGCTGTGTCCGCCATAGGTGTCATTGGGCCTTACTTTTTTGAATCTCGAGGTTTAACTATTACTGTGAACTATGTGCGCAATTGTGAGATGCTGGAGAACTTTTTAACCCCCAAAATGGAAGAGTATAGCGAGGAATGTGACACAGAAGCCTTTTGGTTTCAACAGGATAATTTCACATTTCAATAGCCTCCAACCCACGTCTATCCTCCTGCTTCAGTGACTACGTTTCGGCGTCGTACATAACTACGCTCCATATAAAATGTTTTAAGCCTTTTCTTAACATCCTACTCAACGTCCCTGTCATCAACTCCCTAGTCTTTGTGAAAATCTCTTTGCATAGCGCAATTCTTCTCCTTGCGTTCCTACTACTTTAACCATGTTGGTCCAAAACGCTTCCGAGATACCTGCTGTGTGCGTTGGTCGCGGTAGTCCTCTCCGAGCATCTGAAGCTCCACCCAAGCTATGCGATTTTTCGGGTACCAGGTCTTTCTGGGAAACCACAACCGGCACAGAGAAAGGGACTGGAACCCCCCCTATCCTGATGTGTGAATTATGCATATCAATCTTCATCTTATTTAGATCTGTCATTCAAGCTTATGCATTGACGTAAAAAGAAACCTACAATGTGGTCAACCAGCTAATAAGTACATAAAACATTTTACGACGAGCATGAAGATGCATATGAGTGAGCGATTCAGTTTTTATCTTCTATGTTCATCCTGTCGACTCAACACAATGCCAATTATCCTATCATTATGGGCCACATATAACCACAGAATAATTCGCACTGTGGCTCTTAAAAGTACAGCGTTCCATACACAAAAGTCGATTATTGTCTCAATCGTAAAATTCACTTACGACTTTCCTCGTCTGGTGGCGCAGTCGGAAAATGCAGAAGAGTAAAGACTTAAATGGGTTCATCGTCCTATCGGATGGTACGCATTGTTTTCGTTTATTGCTCTTTCGAATGAAATGAGGGTCTCAAATCTCATGGACCTGGAAGATATTGGTGTCCATGAAATGGTGAGGAGACAGAGATAAAGATACACAATTAACTCTTATATAGACAAGGTCTCATTAATTCCAGAAATAACGGCGAATCTCCCGTTCAAATTTAGTCCACTTCCTCTCGGGCTTTTCTAGAATTTTAATGCGGTGGATAACGCGTGGATCGAAGTTGGATGGTATTCGAAACGCTTCGTCGGTCCTTAACGGAATGGCGGCTTACTTTAAAAAGCGTGAAACGGCATCAAATCCATCTCTCCCTTTCATTTGGGGTTCCGAAAGGGAAGGGGACGTTGGGGTGGGGGGTTGATTTAGCGTGGAGGGGAAAAGGATCCCTTTAACACCGCAGGATGTCCCCTCCTCTCCAAAAACCGTTCCTTCTTCCTCTTTTTCTCTGCACTGGTCTCCCGTTTTCCCAAGCGACCTAAAACAATCTCTCAATTCTTCCGTTATCCTTTGGGTGGGGTAAAGGGAGTCGGTTTTTGGTGAATACGGTGCTTGAAATAGGGGGGTGGGGTTACTGCTGCCATGCTTATTGTTTTTCAACCAAGGGAACTCTTTGTTCGCGTGCCTTTTAACAAAACCAAATATAACCCTCCTTTAGCACCCTTCTTTCCTCCTTTGCAAACTCTTTCCTCCTTTTCTTTACCCTATCTCTCTCTCTCACTCTCAAATGCTCACACCCAACAAACAGGCTGTCACACTGCGCCTTATTTCTGTCTTTTTATAGCAAATGCATCCTACGAGTTTATGTTCATCCGTCCCGCCCCGTAGACTCATCGCTTGCTCCCTTTCCCTCCAATCTCTCACCTCCGCTTCCTCCTTTCTCTTCTCTCTCCTCCGTTATTTCATCTCCTCCTGCAAACCTCTCCCGCCACCCTTTTCATCACCATTGTTTGAAGTTCGCCTGATTAACAAAGTTGTCTTGAGGTGGTGCGAGGGTTAAGGTGTAGGGACAGGGCGGAACTCGAGGGTTAAGGTTTGAGGTATGGTTTTAAGGACGGAAGAGGAGGGCGGGGGGAAGTGTCATGGGGATAGAGGAAGAATCATGAATACATGTGTGTGTGGCGGTGTGGGCAAAAATGGCTGTTTCGACGAGTTATAACTCGCGATCGGTAACCTATTGTGGATTTTGATGGACGAGAAATAGAAGGAATAGCTAGGATGAGAAGGGGCTAAGGTGAGGTAGATAAAGTTTGGTGTGTATGATAAGTATTAGAAGGGTCAATTGATTGAGGATGAGAAATTATGAGCATAAGAAAGGATGATGCTGCGGAAAGGAACAATAGCTAATGAGAAAGGATTCGTTAACTCATTTACAATTCGATCAATTGTTCAAATATGACTTACTTTAGACGATATGAATCGAGATTATTATTAGTTTAAACTACATTTTAATTCTTTTCAACTTGCTGGAGGGTTTTATTTATAGTGTTTTGTGATATTTTATCCTTTCATTTTAAATAAGAAACACAGATTAATCCTTGAATTTTTTTAGAATTAGGATACACAATGTTTCATTTAACGTATTCGACTAAAATACAAATTTATCTCATTCCAGCTGGGTGGAGTTTTTCTACTATAATTAATATTTCAGGATCTTCAAAATATACCTAAATTTTGTTTTGACATGTATGTAGCCAATCTATTAGATTTTTTTCATTTTTAATGTTAGAAAAACTAGTCACCCATAACACTGTTTGGAATAACTTTTGCTGGAATTATTTTTGCAGTTAACTGAACGATTGAGAATCGAAAATAATGTGCCTAAGGTTATAATCATTTTGAAATTGAAACTGAGTTACGTGCTGGAAAAATAGGTTCAAGTGATAAACTTCTATCTTCGGTTCTACTCAGAAGCGATTCTCTTTTCTTTTTGGCTCAAGTATTAGCTGGGCCCCCCGAATATTCATGAATGGTAATGGGGAGTGGGTAAAGTGCGCATTTGAATTAAATAGAGCAAGAGCGATTGTGCTTCGATTTATTTCGAAGAATAAAATCAGAAACGTCCGAAATGAGAGTGCTCGCGGCGTGCATGAGTGTTAAATATTCATAACTTTCTACCGGTAAATATTACTCTTCGCCTCCGAACCATACTTTTAGCCGTATCCATGGTAGGTGCCCTAGTTGCTCTCCATCGACCCTCCTTTGGCCCCCTTTCCTCCCTCCTCCTCGTGCCGACCCATTCCGCTCCAGCCGGCTTCACCCCGTCCGTGAAAACCAACCAACCTCCCCAACCAACCAACGCACCCATCCCACCCGTACCACAGCCTCCCCCTTCTGGGTTCACTTTAGGAACGAAAGACTTCATCCCACCCGCCACCCTCCCCACCCTCCCCGTTCCCTTTCCGCCTCCTCTCCCCTGGAACGACGCCATCCGATCCCCCCCCAGCCCCCTCCCACCTCCTACCCCCTCGCGGAGTTCTTTATTGTTATTATTCGTTTCGTCGGGCAAGGGTAGTAGGGTGGGAAGAGGGCGGAAAAGAGGAGGTAGCGGTGGGAGGGGCTCCGGGGTTGGAAAAGGGTCTGGAAGGGTTCTTGGCGTAAATTGAAGCCAACGCTGCCTCTAACGAAGGACTGGAGGGATATCCAGGCGAGGTGGTGCGGGAGAGGGCTGCGGGGATGCCAAAGGAAAAGGGGGAAGGGTGGCTGAGGGTCGAGGGTGTTGGATTGGGATGGGACGGGGGTGGTGTGAGTGGGTGGACAGCCTTAAGGGAGAAACTCGGAAGAGAGGGCAGGAGGGTGGTTTTCGGGGCCGGGTTTGGGAAGGAGAACAAAGGGAATGAGAATTAGAAAGAGGCGATTGAGCGAGTAGTGATGGAGGAGATGGCTTCGGGAGATAGGGCGCGAGGTAGGGGAGGGGCGGTGAGGGGAATGGCTGGGGGGAATTTAAAAGGGTGGTCTTGGGAGAGGAGGGAGTTTTGCACGAAGGGTAGTATGATGTGGGGGTTGGGGGTAGAGTTTGGTGGACGGGTGGGGATGGATGCGGTGAAATGAGAGGGACAATGAGAGAGGCGTGAAGGACTGGCAATGTGTTCCAGAGGGGGATGGCGGAGAAGCGCGGGGGTAGTGGATTTATGGCGGGAAGATGATTGGCAAAGCACAGGGCTTTCTCTCTCCCTTCTACTCACATAGTGGGTGCGTGGGCGAAGTGGGTAATTGGTACGAAGTCGAGCTGGGGGAATAGGGGTTTGAGCGAGAAATAAGTTCGATGGATGGGAAATGGTCACAGTAAAGAGCGGACGGTGTGGGGACGAGGAATTGAGTTGGTTGAATAAAGGCAATATAAAAGGCCTGGGTTTTTGCATTTCGTTGCATTTTGTCGAAGATGCTCTGACAATAACGAACCAATATTGTGCAAGACACGGCAATGGATTAACAGAATTAATAAAAATTTTGAATGCAATTTACCCATCTAAATACAGTTAATTGTAAGCGTGAAGAAAATTTATAGTGTTATTACTTCTAAACGGGACGAAAAACTGTGTTGAATTAGTCTCATTATCGGGTCCAAAATGTAGAAAACTTGTATTACTACTGTTATTTTGTCAACACTTCTTCCTCTAAGTTGCTAAATTACCGGATTTAAGATGTGATCACCCTTTGTCGAACTGATGCTACAAAGTCTTAATAGGCTTTATTGCTTTGCAATAAAAAATACTTCTTGAATTGAATATCGGTTATTAGTTTCCACTTTTGTCATTTGCATGCAGTTCATAGAACAAACAATATTTGCCGACCATTTTGTTATATTAAAGGCAATGAGACTTTAGTTTTACTAATGACAAAAATGAAAAACGTGTAACTTGAGTAGCACCAAAATTATTTTTAATTTTAAAATAAGGTCTTATTAAAATGAGAGTTCATTAGACAGCAGTATGATGATTAAAGTATCCCAGCCACACCATCACATGTAATTAGGATGATTAAGGGAAGTAATCGATTCTCTTACGCAAGCGTGTCAAGTAATTTACCCTTTCATTTCATGCAGCTGCAGGCATGCCACTGTTTTGTTATTACTGGCATAGTCTCTCTCGCTTCCGGGGCCAAGGCGCACTTTGGGATCTGGGCTTACTCATTAAACAACTTCGTGGATACAGCACCGTGGGCCTTCGTGCAACATAAATCCGTACTCGAGGAGAGCAAACGCAGGGATCTCGTCCTCGCCGTAAGCAGATATTTTGCAAGTTCCCTGAGCAGGTTGTGCTTATGGCTACAAAATTTCACGCTTAATAATAAAGACCAAATTTCGGTTAGGTATTGCATTTTATTGTACAAACCGGGACCTTAGGATACTCTGGGCAAGAACTAATTTGTGATCTATCCTGCATAATATTATTTTCTTTAACCCCTGATTTAAAAACGTTGGGAATTATCGCAAACTGACGATGACATTAAGCACAGGTAAAATATTGGATCAATTCTGAATAATTTTGTTAAGAACAAGAAAACGTGCCAGAGGTAGCTAAACTTTTATGGTTAGATAAAATGTTTTCAAACATTCCTAGCCCCAAACTGCCATTTTACTTAATTAGCTCTCATCTGGTATATTATTCGTTTAAAATATTAATGTAAAACTGAATTGCTCCATCGTGGATATTTATATATCAAAGCATGACTGAATAAGAAAAAATAATGTTCGAGTGCACATAGCGATGCATGGATTTTGCTCTGTATAACGCTTAGTATTTCATGTTAATGAGTTTCTTAGAGCTAACTGTGAAGGCTTCCGAATAATTTTCAGAGAACCTTATTTCTCAGAGTTTAATTTGAGATACTTAATTAGCACCTACTCTATGGCCCATTTTGCAAATAAAATTACGACAGAAAATGTATATTCGGTGAGGGAAGGTTGCATGAACGAATAGGCACACCCATGCATGTTGTATCCTGAAGAGACAGACAACCCGTGTATAGATGTATGCAACACGCAAGGCGCAGCTACCAAGGAATCATCAGCCGCAAGGGAAATTTCACGTAATGTAGGTAACCCGACTACCATGTTCATCGCGCTAGCAATTGACTACAGACATTTTTACCCTGACGATACGGGGGCATATTTTGAGGGGGATTTTCCCGTTCATTTGAGTATGTAACTTAAAAATTAAACTTTTAACGATTGAAAAAATATTGCTATTTTCAAAAAATAAAATTTGTGCCGGCATTTAGCGTAATGGGTTTCACTTGGCATTATTGTAAAAGTATTCCAGATAGAAAAATGGATATTTGACATTGTTGTAATTCACGAAATAAGCTTTTTTCGGGATTTGTGAGAATAATGGGTGCGCGATTTTTTATCCGTTTTGTCGTTGTCTCGCGCGTAGATTAGTCCACCATGTTTCACTATTTTTAAATGGTCTTGGTAAGCACTGGAATTATAATGGAATCCTTTCCGCTCTATCAGAAGGGATAGCTGAATAAAGTTCATTCTTATGTCGTCGGAGAATTAAAAATCGTGATCTCGTGCGACGCCCGGACGCAAATATTCTCGGCCACTCCCCTCGGCTTTCCCCCGGAGGCACCGGGAGGGAAGAATTCATGAGCGGACGCGCATTGCACTCGATCTAGAGCGCACGACACGCAATTCCCTTTTGGATAGACAGAGAGAGAAAAAGAGAGGGAAACATTCATTTTCCACCAAGTGCATCCCTCCATCACCGTGCATTCTCGGGATTTATAGGGAAAAGGCAAAGGGTGGAGAATTTCGAGGAAGTCTTGGGGAGGGGTGCGGTGTTGAGGCAACCGGGGAACAGGAGTGAAGCTGATATAATTAGGGCTCGTATATAAAGGGGCCGGAGGTCGAGGAAAGGGGTAGCAATAAGCCGGCGACGGAGAGGAGTTGATCTAAATAATGCGGTGAGGGGGGGCGGGCATGGAGGAGGGGAATCGGGGGTAAGGGGGCTAAGTGGGTTGGAAGGCGCCTCCTCTGAAGGCGGGAAATAATAACCGTGGCGGCACAATGAAAGTGCGTTGGAATTTCAGGCTTGGCGGCATTGCGAGCGCCTTAATTGGAAAACGACATCCAGTGTTTGTTGCCATTGCCGCGCGGGGGAGTTGTGAGGGTTTCGGATGGGTGTGTTCTCCTAGGATTGGGGCCTCCGCTCATATGCTAATCCTCTACGTTAGATTAGTAAGCAACTCTGGTTAACTCATTCTGAGATCTTGAGGGACTGTCCATATTTTAAGTAGCTTTATCTAATTTATATAAAATTTGGAACTCAATTGAGTGAATACTCATGTTGGAAAAGGCTTTTTTTAAATATATTTCATTAGGACTTGTAATAGCTCCAAGATATTTGTTTTCATGCAGTCGAATATTAGTAAAGACGGAGGGAAGGGACACTCGATGCATATTGTTAAAATAAATTGCAATTGTACGTAATAAAACAATTGTATATTTTGGATGGCGCTAAGAGTCATGTTTTTAATACTCACAGGTGAAAAATAAATCTTTTTAATAAACATCGATTTAAATAACTAATTTAAACCATCTGTAAGCGCGTTTAACGCTAGTAAAATGTAGCAATAAAATTATTACTCTTAAATTAACTAAAGAGCTGTCGATTATCACAGTCGCAACCTTTTTCTACTGGAAACTTTAGCATCAATAAATAAACCTTGGAGGTATCCTAATTCAAATGTGCAAACATTTTTGAGTGGAATTACTATTCCGTCATATTATATTCGACTAAAACGTACTAGCTCTGAACTTGGTACAGGGACAGCCTGTATAAATATTCTAGTTTCAATAATGAAAGAAGACTCAATATTTTGGGTACCTTTGGCTTCATGAGTAATTACATTATGGGAGGAATATTTATTTAATATTAGGTAATCTACCGTTTAAGGTAGGTTTTTGGATGGGCACAACTATCAAATAAACATTTTGTGACTCCCCACCTATCAAACTAATCTATATCAGGTCCCTCTTCATCTCGGTGTACTTCTTTCCTCCCTTCATCCCGTCCAACATCCCTATCCTGTTCCTCCCCTTACCTCGCTTGCCCAACGTTCTCCCCTCTATTACCTTCTTCAACATTCCACTACCGCTCAATACGCCTTTCATCCATTTTTCTTGCCTCCATAGGATTTCTCTCAACAAACCCCTCTCCTCACCCACCATCTCTAGTACTTGGGGGGAATAGTAACTAAAAAATCGACTTGACAAATTGTCTAATTCAGTGAAAGTATTATATATTTGATTGTCCATAGGAGAATAGGGCGATACTAAATTTAAAATTATTCCCCAATGAGCTCTTACATTTTAATCTAGCTTAACACGAAGGAGGGAGAGAATTCTCATGCATATGGATGAAGCAGGGCAAAGCGAGAGAATATAACTTTTGTTTCTTCCCTAACGCTGCTTCCTCCTCCTCTCCCGACTCAGTTCTGTTCTTCCTTTATTACCAATTACTCCGACAATTGCTTCCTCGTCGAAGGCGGGATTCCCTTTTCCTCTCCTGTTCACCCTTCTCACCAATCCAAACGCGCGCACCCGACACTCAAACAAAATAAAACATCCGCCCGTCCAGAAGCCAGCTATTTGCTTTTCTAAAAATTTCTCCTCTCATCATCCCTCTCGACTATTCCAAAATCCCTCAACACCCTTCATTAATTTCATCGTTTTTTTTTTAAACTCGCATGGATGTTAACTTGGCGAAAATGCCTCAGACCACCATAAAGTCCCGCCTTGCTTCTTGTCTTCGCTCGCGATAAAAGGACCGACCAAGTTAATCACCTCGCAAAAACGTAGCCCTCCCAGGTCCACCCATGAACCCCCTCATATCTCGTCCGTGGGATGTTGCATATTCGCGCGCCCTGAAATACCGGCTCAGTCTGCGTTCCCGATGCTCCGACTGACATTTTATCGCTCCCTGGTTCTCATTCTTTCTCCCTCCGTCTTCAAAAAGGTCCTCATTTTCCTCCTCTTGACGTCAGAACGCGCCACCTCCCACTACCGCGCCACCCCTCTTCACCTCCTCTTTTTCATTCCATTCGCAATTACAACTGACTCTCCGGGCGTATTTCCCTTTAATCCCTTACTGCCTCAACGACGACGTCTTATTAACCCATCTCGCAACATTTTCCATGCTATCAACCCCAGACTCTGGCCAGCAATATCTCGTATTTAAGAAATTAATTGCGTGGCACGGTGGAGCGTGCCCATAATAATTGAGTGCTTGAAAATGTTTGCCGAGTTGCACCAAAAATATTCCAGTCCAACCGCTACTATGTCGACGTTGTAAATGCTTCCTCTATACTATATTAAATTCCTCGAAAGTCTGATAGTTAAGGCTGATGAGTGAAGGGGGGTGTGTGATTACTTGTTTGCAAATTTGATCTCAATGTCACAATTAGATATGGAATGGAAATTTCACCGAGTACATCATTAGCTCGACCACAAGTTGTATCAGAGTAATATTCTAGATATTAACGCATTGTGCTGGTGAATTTTTATTTTACAATAGTCTTAATTTTTCACGTCATTTGGCAAAATGCGATCAGAGAAAATATGTGTATGTGTTACTCAATCCACAACACACATGATCCATTTCAAATAATTCGTTACTTGGAACTTTATTTATATGAACATTCTGTTTTGAAATATTTTAATTGTGCATTTAGCAATTAAAGGCATTTTCATTTTATGGCATTCATATGAGCCAATTCTAAGTTCCCAGTTCACGATGACTTTTTCTAACTGCTTCTAAGTTACAGTTTAAAATATTTTTTTCCAGGAGCTTGATTTTTGCTTTACAATTTTATTTTAATCACACGAGGGTAACTGAAATCATTTCCTTCAAAATAACCAGAGAATTCTATCCCTGCTTAGAATGTTATAGAGGTTCAGAATGCTCACGCAATTTATTTTCTATTTGTAAATATAGATATTTAATTCCTTAAATGTTTTTGTAACGGGAACGGGAGAAAATAAAGAGACTTGCGAGCACACGTGATTATTTTCTTTAAGTTAATACCATCGCGATATTGAATACAATAATACTTGTACATGTTGTTGAAATGGAGCTGCTCAAGGTACAATGATTTTTATTCATTTCAGTGCCACACCAAGGAATTTACGTAGCTGCAGCCTTATGTATTATCTAATTGCAAACATACCCATAGCATTAGTTGGCATTTATAACGATCTCTTGACAGTGATTTTTAGTGTACCCTTTCATGTACGTCCATTTATAGCTGCGGATATAAGTTATTTGGAAAATCAATGGGACGTATTAATGTCACTTTGAAACGAATATATTTCGATTTTCACCTATTATGTCCAGTTTTATGCTACGCTATTTTTTCTGAAAATTGGTTATGTTTTATTTTCATATTCTTGAAGGAGCAGTTGCGGAGAGACTACTGGTATTATTTAGAAACAAAACTTCGTCCTGTTTTGACTCACTATTGAGGCATTCATACTCATGTTTCAATTGATCATTAAGGTCATAGTATACTAAAAATGAATGCGGCTTATACTCCACACTCTTTAATGTTCTTCTAAACTATCAAATATGATATTGTTCGTGTGATCTTACCTGAAGATGCCAGCTGGTATGCTGACGAAACAGTTATTTATCCAAGCCAATAAACTCGGTGAAAACCCGAGAAACATTTAGAGCCTATCAAGTTCATACCGTAGAAACTTCTTAATGAACAATTGCTACTGAGGGATGGGTATTTTTGTCTTTCATCAAATTTGAGATGGAAACAATATATGGCATACTTATAGAATCATGGGAAAAGGAAAGGGTTTGTGTTCAATGGCGTCGTCTTGATAAATTGCAGATTATTGGATGGATGTAATGAATGGGAAGAAGGAAAAAGTAAAATCTGTGCCCATAAGTAAATGTCACTATATGGATCAATGAATAAAACACAAATTTTGTGATAGTATCGCCAGTTCGAAAAACCTTGAATCAAAGGTATGCCGTCACCTTTTTCTATTTTAACTCACTCACTTTTCCCTTGCCTACGGAAAACTTCTCTCTCATAAGTACCCGGCGTGGAGTAAGACCAATGGCCAAAGTTGTACCTCGAAGAAGAGAGGGAGCTATAGATTCATGTTACTCGTAATAAATATAATCGACACCTCAGATCTCTGTCACCGATTCTAGAGATTCAGTTGTCGTAACCAGTCCTTAAGTTCATCTTGCACTTTTTCTCTAGGCAATACATGTAAATGCGACTGAAATATGAAAATGTCCTATTCTATTGTTTCATTTTTTAACAATAATTTCCCTTGGAATCCGCCCTCGTGCTCTTCACCCCATATTTTTGACGTTTTCATTGCGGAGTCACCATCCCCTTAGAGCAGAAAAGAGCTTTCAAATGGTTATTAAAGTTAGAATGTTCATTCTCAAGTCAAAACTTAGAAAAAACATGTGAACTTATTGTAAGCCGTAAAAACATGAACAGTGCTAATAGGGGCGAGAACTGTAACGTGTATATTCTAGGCTGTCTGAAGCACACGTGCTGAGTAGCAGTTGATGATGAGACTTTTTTCATTACGATAATGCGGGTATTAATTTCGTAAATTTAACCACATCATTGTTTTTTCATAGATATTTGAAAATTTAAGACGGAGAGACTAGTTTAATGACATTGCTCATTTTCTAATTGCAGTCGTTAACATTATCCCCACAATCAGTGGTGACTCTTGTGCGATACCATTAATGGGGATTGGGAATCTAAATGCCTAATGAAAAAACGTTAGCGCATGCATCGTTTTTATAGAGCTCCCAGGATCATGACTCATAGTTTTCGAGCCACCAAATGCCAAGTAAGAGGACAAGCCAAACCTCCTAGGACTAACCAAGAATATTATTCCACTTATGTACTAATCTTGACTTTCTCTTCGGGTGCATTAACGTCCTCCAAAAGTATGCGCCCTGCAGGAGCGATGGTGGCATCGTCAAGACGCGCCTGCGCCGAATACCCTCTGCGTCAAAAGTTTTTGAGATAAGGATATAGACTTCTTCCTCTTCTCTCAAAGTTCTTGGTGTATAGTCATCACTCACTGAGGAAGCTATTGTTCCGCGAAGATGTATAATGGGGGAATACTTGGGAGAGAGTGAGAAAGTTACGGTATAGGGGCAAAACGTAGGGTTTTCGTCCATAGTTAGCGGGCGTGGTAGGACTCTGGGTTGGAACAGGGGTGAAGAGACCCAAAGGGATAGGAAGGAGAGACCGGATAGGAGGTGCAGGGCAGTAGTTGAGGGGTTAATGGCGAGAAGAGCTGACCGCGCGACCACAGCAACAAAGCCCCTTACTGCAAAGGCAGCCAGCCGCCTACTTGTATTTTCCTTCCCGTCTCTCCTTTGTGCGTAAGAAGACTGAGATAGCGATTTAGAAGTTGTACTTGGGACTGCTCTTACTACTACTTCCTGCGGGATTTGTCGGTCGGAAGAGACCTGAGAGGAATACATAAATATATGCATGTAGTGTATGTGTCCTCACTGAGAATAACGAGAAAGGTAGTAGGATTTTTGGAGTGAGCGGTGGACGGAAAGCAATTCCGCTCGCGAGTGAATGGATCTGCCTTTTGCGGTGCATACGCTGTAGAGAAGGAGTGTCGTATTTTTTCTTATAGCTCTGTGAGTTTTTTTCTGTTTAATCTGTTTTAGTCCATTTTCAAGCCCTAGAGCAATCCTTTTAGCTCAGACGGCATAGACAATTCTTAGACTGCCTTAATATAGGCATATGCATGTAACACATACATACATGTGTACGTGTTTATGAAATAATGATGCTTCCCCTGTCTTCTTATTACAGGCAAGAAATTATCTAAAAATTTCCCATGACATTTATGTTAAAAATTTACCTTGACACAATACAAAATAGAAGTATGTTACTTTAGGAATTTGACGGATAATTTTTAGGAGTAAATTAAACAGATCAATGTAATACAATGGTTTTCATTTTTCCGTATTCATACCAATCTTATTTCAATTAATTCGATTACATTATGGTAATATTTCATTAATTTTTTCCAAAATCAGTTCCTAGTAAAGCAATTTTAGAACTTTTTAATCTTTAAGGATCAGAGTTTACATGCAATTTCTAAAAGATTGAATCATTAGGAACTAACTGTGGGCTTATATTTGCAATCATATTTATGGCACATTTTCTGACAAATTTGGCTTATATAAACTTCTAAATAAAAAGCATAAAGTTGTTATGCATTTTCGGTATTTAAATGATAGATTTTTAATCCAAATACTTCAAAATGTTTTCAACTCCTATGTTTTAATGATTTTTCCTGAGGATGAGCTATCTGGCTGATGGCTGGTCGTAGGTTACGCAAATACTCAATAATGCAAGAAAGCCTATGCAGTAATGGTACACATGGCATTTTTTATGGAATCATTATATTTTATGATGCTCCTCTGAATCTGGTCTACCGTAGATCAATATATTTGGGTTTTGCTCACGTAAATTATTTTGGTGAATTCACGTAGCCATCCAATTTGGGCGGCATTAGCGCTGCGCATGTGTCATTTTGTAAGAGCCGAAACACGTCATTCATATGAGATGAAAGCGTTAGGAACTTCGTTCCGTCCGCAGTGCCCGAAAATGTCGTGGAAGATGCTTTTTTTGTGGCTGAAGTGATGCAGCGTGTCCCGTCGGCTGTGGTTTTCTATCCTTTCAGAGCGATATTGAAGGATTTCCAAGAGTCCATACATGCGCAATTTCGAGACACCTGAGTAGCCTTTGTGTCTTCCACGAGACCGCCTGCAGTCCGTACCCCCGCTCAAGCCCACAAAAGGCTCTCCTACTCCTCCCCGAGGCGTCTCTCCACGGTTCCCCTTCCCTACAGGGAGGGGCAACTGGACCCATCTCCACCCGCCCACCTCGCATTTCCTTACTAAGTCCGGCCGCCGCGCTTCTTTGGGGATGAAGTCTCGCATATGCACAGCAGAAGGGGCTCTCAGACTGCATGGGGGTGGAAGGTCTACGAGGCGGGGGATGGCTAGGTAGGGAGATATACTCCCCCGCCCTCATGCATACTCTGCACTAATGCTCACTACCATGGAAGCGACCCCATCTCCCAAACCCTCTCTCCCCAACAGCGATGCAAGGTTTTGTTCTCACCCGCCTCCTCGTGTCGCTTGGGATATAAAGATGAGTTCCTTTCATTTTGGCGAAGCATAGTTCAATGATAGCGCTGAGGTGACATCGCCATATGACTGTTTTGAATGTTCTATCACCCGGGCGAGGTTCAATTTTCATTGGGTGTCGAGAGTAGCTACTCCTTTATTTGCTGAATGTATTCCCACGCCCGCTCGACGTGAATCTACTCGATGAAAGATGACACTTGACTTTTCCACAATAAATAGTTTTAATACAACCTAGGTCTGGTACATATCAAGATGTCGCGCTGTAACGAAACCTAGGTCGTATTTAACTATTTTTTTATGGAAAAGCCGTGTCCTCTTTCATCATGAAGGATTTTCACTACATTCCGCCTAAAACTGTATAGCGAATCTACTCCCCGGACTGACGACATATATAGCTGCACGTTTCTTAAATTTGTATCATAAATCCTGTTTATCTCCCTATCGCCTAAATTCAGCAATGTTAAGGAGCTTTCAACATGTTCTTTTTCAAAAGGATCCGCTAAAACATTGATATGATAACGCTACCTACCTATTCTTTGCATGGATATTTATTTTGTGGTCAGTTAATTTTACGAGGGTAGACTGAAAACTTATGCTGACATGCTTGTAGACCACAAATAAAATGACCTTCAGAAGCACTCTTGGCAGCATGTGGAAATAACATCCCCCCACAATATGCATGCGGATATTAGAGGTCGTTTCATTCGTCCAGTGTATTTTAAGAAGCTTCAGTATGAAGGACGAGTTCTAGTGCTATTTCAACGCTAGTTAAACAGCGTACTGTTGTCGAATTTTTAACTGCTGAATAAGTGACTCCTACAGAGATACTCATCGTCATTTAAAGGCTGTTTATGGTGTCGATGCTTTTGATAGGTCTGCTGTAAATCGACGGGCAGTAAAATTTCGTGGTTGCGAGCCCGGAAAAGCCATGATTGTTTATGAGACTTCTTTTGACTGTTTTGGGATGCTCACCGAGTTTATTTGACCGATTTTCTGGAACGAGAGGCAACGGTATATTCTTCTCAGTATATGCAGACTCTAAAACACCTCCGACGTCGAGTTTGTCGTGTAAAATGTAGCCTGGCGCCAATAATCTCGCAACATGAACGCTCATCCGCACACCTAGCGCGCAACTGGAGAGGCTCTGCGAAACCTGAAATTTGAACCGATTCCACACCCTCCTTATTACCCCGATTCCGCGCCTTACGATTTTTATCTTTTTCCTCGACTCAAGAGATACCTCAAGGGTAATCATTACACCTCGGACGATGAGGTGAAGGCAGTTGTAAAGTCCCGGATTCGAGAAAAGTCGGAAGAGCTTTTCAGTGACGGAATGTAAAAACTTGTCACACGTTTGGAGAAATGTGTTAGCCTTAACGGTGACTATGTTGAAAACTAAATATGTGATTTTGATACTTAAGAATTGTACTTTAATGTAATTTTTGCTTGGTCATATTATTTGTTTTTGTTTGTGGTCTAAAAGGATGTGTGCATTAGTTTTCAGCTTACCTTCGTAGGAGTTATTTTATGAATATCTAAATACAAGGAACACTACTCCATCTCTACTTTTAATCGCCGTAAATTATGAATTTGACTTCATGCTTATTCAGTTTATTTTAAGTATAATTTATTCTTTTTCTCTTCGTGGCATTGGTTGAAGTTATTCGACGAGCGTAATGTCTCAGTACTTACTTAAGGATATTATACTTAGGCGTGCTGAGAATATTCGGCATTAAGTGATACCGTTAACAATATTCATGTGGTTTAACACTTGGTCGTTAAATGACCGAAATGTTTGACATTTTAAAGCACTACCCTTTTCTTCAAAACTCTAGCCCTCCCATCGTCCCATATGTCCCCGCCCAGGCCCAATCCTCTTCCCGTACAGACCCCCATCTTCCCTTTCGGCCTTGTTATTTTTTATACGCGAAGCGTGACGAGTGCTTGGTGCCCTCTTCGGAACAAGCCAACCCTGTTTTCTCTCCGCCCCCCAGGCACAGTCTCCTTTTTCATGCTACGGCGATGCACTTTTGGACTCCCTCTCTAATTGGAGCAATCCCAGTAGCGGAAGGGGAGCTAGACCACCCACATATAGCCGGGCAGAGGGGTTCTTCAGACTGGGAGGGAGTCGGAAGCTCTTGGAAGTTAAAACGCGTAGAGAGACTCTCTCACGCAAGGAGTAGTCTCTCTGAAGGACCCCTTCTTCCCGATTCCGGCATGTGTGTAGGTGTTATGCGTCTGAGGATGTATTTCGAGGAATCATCTCGAATGGAGATTTCTCCCGGGGAAATGGGAGGAGTTTTGTCTCAAGCGTAGGTCGTGTAGACAAGAAGCGGCTGCTTGTTAACTTAGGTCATGGAGTACACTTGGCTGACACTTCCAGATGTGGCAGTAACTGAATTTGGATTCGGCACAAGTCAGTCGGAGAAGACTAGATGAGGAAGGTGGGCATAACGGGTGAATCAATAAAAGTACTTAAGTGGTGCACCATTGTCCAACTACACTACCCACTCTCCATGTTAACAATAGTGCTCTCCAAAAATTATTTGCTATCTATTAGTATGCCTGTATTTCATACGGCATTGCTATGAGCGGGTAGTTTTGATTATTTATGTTCACAAAGATTCTTATGCATGATGAAGTTTATTCTGTTTCTAACCCTCGTAAATAATCTAGAACGCTAAAATTTTTTTATGAACAGTGGATGCATTTAGGAAAAGCTTTTTCTGAAGTACTCGAAATGTGTGATTAAGTTCAAACACTCATCATGCCGTTCTTCAGCCTAATTCCTGCCAACGTGTTTTTGGGCTGGACTGGTCTCATGTTTATCCGGAATCAGACTTATTCGCTCAGAAGTAAAGATCTCCATTTTCTTTCTGCCTCGACGGCCGATTCGAACTATTCTGCCGAGGACTGTCTCCTTCCGAGCCGTTTCTCTCAGCCGCCTGTCTCCTGCGCCTAAAAATAAGTGAAGCGTATTTTTTGCGCATCTTCGCCTAATCGAATGAAAGAGCGAACCATTCTTGCCTTTTCTGAGGAGGAAACGGATAAAAGTTTTCGCGCAAAAAAATAATCATCGTCAAAGAAAAAGTTCTGTCTTTTGGAGAGAGGAGGTAGAGTTCTACAATTTTTCGTCCGTTCTTCCTTCTGTCTTCCTTTGCCGTTTCTTTGACTTGGACGGCCTTCTCTCTCTCTCTCTGTCTAAAATCTTGGTGGCATTTCTCTTGGAGAAAGGAACCGGAGTCGTTATTTCTGGGCCTTACTTGGCCAGTGCGCGCGTCAAAGAACATGACATTGACTTAAATCCACATTAAATAGTCAGCGGGTAGGCATCGAATCTCTGATATCCTCCAACCCATTCTCCTTTTTAAAGTTTTCCGTACAGAAAAAGGATGACGCGAGACTTTGGGTCCAATATGCAGTCAAAGTTTTTCGGGTGAAGAGGTTGTAGGAGAGTCGTTGAGGAAGGCTATCGTAAGCATTTTATCCCTTCCGCTTTCTGAGCATCAATTTCACGAGTGGCAACGCCACAAGATCTCGGAAATCACTGGCATGCGAGCTCGTATGCATAATGTGTATATCTATGCCGTCAGATCGGCATACACGAGTTCATGCAGGTAACTCAAAGTAATGTACTTCCTACCGTATTAAACATGGTTATTTTTAAAGGGAAAATTGACCCTAGTCAGATTTCTCAGATCATCTTTTGATTGTTATTTGTTGACATTTCGTGCTTAGGAGTTTTAAAAAACCGATTGATCGGTTGGAAGTTATTTTGAAATAAAAGTGACAATAGTTATAATGGCCAATGCTGAAATGTATACTTATAAATAGTTATCTCTAATTCAGACAATTCCTGACGTTTTTTCAATCAAGAAAATTTTTTTTGTGGCCAAAATTATATTATTTTTTATTTAAACCTCGTAACCTTACTGAATCGTCAAGCTTCATAGGAAAAAAGCGTTGGACACTGTTTTATGGTGCTCTATTTTACCTCTGCTAAGTCATACAACATAACCAATGCGATTAGTCAAGTACATTCTCAAGTAGCTGTTGTATGTTAACAAGAAATTGGTATTTTTAACTGCCAAGGACATGGAATTCTCGTTGTGAATGAGCTTTAGAGGAAGAGGTTTAGAAGTGACTGCTGTTTGGTAATTTCCTTGAATATTCCAAAACATTCTGTGTTTACCTCTTTCTTATTTTCATTTATTCATTCACATAGAAATAGATATAAAGAAAGGGGATAGAAACACACATAAAGGACGAACACATGAGAGGTGGGGAAGGCGGCATCAAGCAGACTACGAGTGTAAAAATATTTCCTCGAGTACTAGGAATTCACATCTCAATTTTTTTGTATGACACTCTTCTGTTTTATATATTTTTTTAAATCATTTAAAACGTTGCTGTTCCAATATAGATTACGCAGAAGCCCTTGTATCTAACAGTTCAGCACTCTGCTTTAATTCGAGCACTGTTTTTAGTCGTCGCGCAAAGAAGTTTTTCCTTCGATTCGCAATTTTTGAACAACTTGAAAATCATGCGCACGGGTTTCTCCTTTTTTTATCAACAAAAGAATCCCCTTCTTTACGATAACCATTCCTGACGTCGACGTCTGCGATATGCCAATTAGCAGACTGCACGTCGCGCGAATCCTAATGAAGTGAGCCTGGAACGGAACGATTCTTCCGAGCGGTGCGCCGAAGTGGGATCGTTTCTTATCTCTCCCTCAAAAGGCTTCATCAGCAGCCATTGCGGGGTGCGCGAGTGAGATGGGGCTTGTATAGGAAGAGAGCGGGGGGAGAGAGCGGCGAGGAGAAAAAGAGGGTTCCTTATTCACCAAAAAACATAACAATAGGAAAAGAAGTGTGTGGGTGGAAGAGGGAGAGAGAAAAAGGGAATTGGAAACGCGGAAGGCGAAATTCAAGTGTCAACCTCACCCGACTAACGCATCTCCTCTATCTCTCATCTCTCAGCCACCCCACCTCACCGCCCTGACTTCCCTTGGCCCTCTTCGCTCTTCCTCTCGCCCTTTCCCCTTGTCTCCCCACGCACCCCTTGCCACCCAGGCATCGTTCCTGGAGACCCAAAAAGCTCCATTCATCTCTTTTCTCTTGCCCATCAACCTGCGAACAGTGGCGCAACTTCTGACAACCCCTCCACTCCACCTCTCTTCCGCCTGCGTTTATCGTTTTGCGAGTCCTGAGACCTCGTCGCCTCCCGCCCACTACCGGGCTGGGCAGTGGGCGGGAGGCGACGCCCTCACTCCCACCCCCTAAACATGGTTACCCCCACCCCTAAATACCCTCTCCCTCCATACAAACCCTCTCCCCAGCCTCCCTGCCCTATCCATTCCGCTTCCCTTAAAACATAACCTCCCTTTGCCGCTTCCCGAAAATTCTCTGCCCCCCATCCCTCCATCCACTCTCCGTTCCAGGCCCACCCATGACTACAACAGTCACGCGCCTACTCGCTGCGGCGTTCGAAACCACCCATCATCCTTACCTTCTCCGGACGCACTCCAAAATTTCTCCCTCCCCCACCCTCCTCCTCCCTTTGGACGCTACTTCCGCCAGAGGGAGCCCATGGCAAGAACGTGACGACGCACTTTTTCTTGTTCTTACGGAGGTCGGAGGGGGATATCCCTCATCTTCTCCCTCCATCCCAAATTTTCAACTCTACGCGTTTTTATGCGATCTCTCTTCCGGCGCCATGCTCCGTGGATTGGCTAATGACGCCTCTTTGCCTTTTTCGGCCTTTTCCAATGATTTACTTTGCTGTAGTTTAACATCGGTTTTTACCATGCGCTAATGACCCACTCGCGGAGCCCTTACGAAGGTAATCAATAACAATGCGACTCAGTACTCTTTGTTGGTTTTTCATCTCTGACATGTTGTTTTATTTCTTTACTCCAGCGTTTGGCCATTTGCAAAAATATCGCTCCAAAACTCGTCTGAGGAGTTTGTTATGCATAATTGCAACTTATTCCATTTAAGAATTAGATCGAAAATTGATTAAGTAATTTAGCAGACCTTAAATTTTGTGAATTTACGAGCTTCGATTTAAATAATATTGATCTAGCATAATATTAAAGCGGCGTCTTGCAACGGGTAAACCTAAAATTTGTTACTTGCCGCATTGCATACGATTCAATTAGTTTCATTTTGATGTCATTTAAAATTTTATGACAGGTATTCATTATGTATTAACGGAATAATTAGAATATTTTGCCCCATTCTGTAGACTACTTTGAATTATTCTCTTGCCTATTTAACGGGTAGGATGATAATACACGACAAATTAAAAATATTCTTAATACTTTAAACGTTCATTCATATGAAGAAAGTGCACATTACCATGAAAAACATCATAATCCCCTTTTTCATACGGTTATTCGTTGGAATAAAATATTTTGCCAGCTAAAATGCCCGTCGAAAAGTATACAGTCAATAAATTCAGTTGTTGACATATAAGGATTTTCTGCCACTTTTCCAAGTCTCGTTTATTCACATCATGGTAATATCTGAATTCATAAGGTAATTTCAATATGTCGAGGAATATTGGTACTCACACTTAGCGCCCCTCTTTTGATGTCCGTCCGCGCCCTCCCAGTTTTTGTCGGAGCTTTTGTCCGTCTATCTTGACGTCAATGACACAATTACGCCCTTATATACGACGGCATCTCGATAGCAGAGCTTCATAACGGAGCGCTTTACTCCCCCATAGGAGGGAAGAGCACGGCTGCGAGATTACAAACTCCGCACGGCGCCGCAACAAAATCCACCCTGGCATCCACGGCTAAACCCTTTCACATTCGCCAACCGTGCGGACATAAAGAAACCATCATCCGACACTACCACTCCATTCCACCGTCCCCACACGCTCGCCCCGCTTTCACCTCCCCTCTTGGCCCACCTTGGCGGGTGCGCCGCACCCCCTGTCCCCGCCTCTCTCGACCGCCACACCCGCCCCTTTGAATCCTCTCGCCCAACCCCTATCTTTCTTTTCCTTCCTTTTTGCCCCCGTCACGCCCAACTCAAACCCACCCCCGGCCCCACGAGGTCCCGGCTCTTCCGGCCGCCACACTTCTCCCCGCCGCACACCCCCCTTGTCTGATGCAGTGCGCTTGTCTCGGGATTCCGACCTGCCAGTGACACCTGAATCTTTTCTTTCCCCCTCCGCCTCTCTCTATCCCCCAGCCACCTCCCCATGCCCTCCCTTCTCCTGCCGCCGTAACCAACTGGTCCATCTCCCCACTTCTCTCTCTCTCCCTCATGTCACCTACCCTCACTATCATCCCCTATCTTCTGCTCCTTTGCCTCCTCATCGTGTAGTCCTCTTCCTTTCCCTCCCAATTCCCTCGCGCACTTTCCCCAGCCCTATCCTTCCCTCTCTTTCTCTCGGCCCTCTTCGCCTCTGTCATCCTTCGTCATCTCTCCAGGCTCACTCTCTTCCCTCCTTGCCCCCAAGCACTTTCTCGCCTCTTTCACGCATCCTTCCATTCCTTTCCTTTCTCCTCTCCTCTCTTGAAACCGCACCATTTCGGCCTATGTTCTCCCGTGACTCGAATTATAAACAAGCAGGTCCCAAGTCAACCGCATCAGAGGAAATGACTTCGTGATCGACATTTCACGGTCAACTTTTCAAAATGGAGCAATTCATTACAACGGCCAACGCGACATGTCATGCTCGGTCCATTTACATAATCTTCCTCTAGTTCATCGTGAATATTCATCAGCGTGTATCCCGTCCACTTAAAGCTTGATTTACACGGAAAGATTTAATCGCTCACATGACGGCGATTTCATAGAGCGCTAGTTTATGCGAAGAGTGATAGATTTGCTCGTCTACATTTATACGGACGGGCTCAATCGTTCGCAACTCAGAGATTGTCGAGGGTACACAAAGAATATAACTGAGGAATATTTAGTAGAGAAATCTCTTTCGCACTAGGGATAAGTGGTACTTTTGACAGTTTTTTTTATTTTTTTCTGATTGGAATATAATGTATTTAAAGTACAGAGTCGGTCTGCAACAAAAGAAGTATCAGGATGCTAAAATTAGTTTTTGGTTTACTTGATTATAATAATATAATCGAAATTTAGTAGATTTCAAGCCGGCTTAAAGTATTTCAGCCGTATGTACAACAAAGACGAACTCAATAATATTAACAGTTGAATCATTAGAAAATCTGTATAGGTACCGATAATTCAAATATAAATTCGGGCTTAAAAATATATCAGTGTTAAAATGATGAAGCCGGTCTGACATATGATATTCACTATGAAGGGGCCGTTACAGTGATGGTCGAATGGGTAATATGAAGTAATGATTCTTGGAATATCAAGGGCAGCCCTAAAGGATCTTAAAGAGGAGACGGTGATCGTTTACGTCTCGTAAACTCCAGGTCAGAGTTCAGTCCACTGAGAGAGAAAATTGGCCAGTCATCTCATAACTATTTAAGTAAGGAATAAAATATAATATATATAGGGAATGATCAGTTTGGTTTCAGGAAGGTAACGCACGATGCCATTGAATTGACATTGAGATCACATATAGCCAGGTAAATAGAAAAAATCCGGATATATCTGTTTCTGAAATTTCTAAAAGGTGTTCTATAAGGTAATTTGGGTAAAATATATGAATTTATTGCAGAAAATAAGAGTAGATTGGAGGGATAGGTGATTTATCAGCAACTTGTACATGTTTCAGACTTCTCAGGCATGAGTGGGGCATAGAAAGTCGGGATGTACCATGTTGTGAAGAGGGGTAAGAGAGTGTAGTTCATTATCACAATTGCATTTTAACGTGCATGTGGGGGATATAATTAAATAGGTTGGAAATAGAAACTGAAGTTGGTGGACAATTAAAGAATCAGGTTTTCGGATGATAAACTTTTAGTTTACCCGTCAGCTAAGTGCTTGCGAGCATTGCAGAGCGCATTGGAGGGTCAATGCGATTGGATAATTGTTCATCTACCGGTTAAAGTAAGTTTTGGATGGACTCAATGTAAAAATTTGGATGATAGTTATTGAACGGTAATAAATGTAAATAAAACGAAGGCTATATGGCTTTCGAGAAACAGAAAGACTAAGTTATATTACAATACGTTCATAAACTAGAGCAGATGGCACGGTTTGCCTATGTCGGAAGAATTTTGGACCTATGTGATCAAAGTATTCAGAGCATAGGAAGAAGATTGGTCTCGAGCAAATAAACTTTGACAAGTAGGAGGGTAAACTTGTCGGGGAAGAGTAAGAATGTTGATAGAAGCCTCGTTAAAACTATGTTATGGAGCGTGGTTTTATACGGCGTAGAGAAATAGTGGTTGAAGCAAGGTGATACGAATAGATTGGAAACTTTTGAAATGTGGGTGTAAAGAAGAATATAAAAGGTGACGTAAGCAGAAAATAAAGCCAAAGATGAAGTTCAAGGAACGGTCAAATTATCCATCAAGCATGCCTTTTAGAATGATATATTTTCAATCTGTATTTATTAGATTTGAGTTTTCAATTGTTTTTTTTCTAACATAGTATGTGTTTTTAGGTTATCGAATTTTTTTAGTATAAACTGATTGGATAGTAAAATCTATGAATGATAAAATACAAATTAAATGATTTCCGCCCTGTGACCTTGTTATAGTAGACGAGCTGTTGAACTGCTCCAAGATGGTCAATATTTTAAGTAGAACACAATTTTTGAAGCGATCTCCTTGTGGATTTATTCATTTATTTGATGAATTAAATCCATTTATAATGATCCTTATGTTTTCATTAACTCAGTCTCATTGATATGTTTTATTCATACATAGAGATATATATATATATAAATTTTTAACACTGAAAATTTGTACACGATGTCAAATGACAACTTCAAGTAATCATACCCATCCTTGACTAAAATGATCGCTTGGAGCATGGTCCCTTAAAGTGAGTAAGTAGTCTTTTTTATTGCCGTCTTTCTATTTCGATAAATCTTCAGAATACAAATGGTGTTGAGTTACTTAAGAGGACACACATTATTGAGGATACCCAGCTATATCTCAGTTATAGTGTATTATTTTAAACCTTTCGTGAGTACCTTAAGCTCCAGAATGATTACGTTCCCCATTCCCGCGTTAGCTTGGAAGAGAACCTCCTTCCATCATTCTAGATTTGTCAAAATTTCCTTTCCCTGGAGATGATGTCCCATTTCTTATACGCGACCACTTTACGGATCTTCGTTCACCCCTCATTTTTCCCTGCACATGCGTCTTCCTTCGTTTAATAACCTCCTCCGGTTTTTTCCCTTCATCGGTCCCTGAGCAATACTCTCCCGCCCTATTTTCGGCTGACCGCTCCTACCAACTGACTCAATTTTGACGCATCAGAGTCGTTAAGATGCCTCTTCTTCTAAGTGCGATTCTCCAAAGCACGCTTCCCCACCCCTCATTACTCTCTCATTCCTCTCCTCCGTCCTCTTCTTTCTTCTCCACTTACGCTCCCCTACACGCACCCACCCCATCTTACATCTTTCCTCTTCCTCTTTCTTAATCTTCACCACCCCTTCCTTGCCGGCGTGTCTCGTTTGTGTGTGCGACTCAAAATTTACTCATTTGTCTTGCCTCGAACCAAATGGATAATGGGCAAGTCTTCACTGGTCCGCACGTCCTCTGGAGATAGTGGTAATTTTTTTATTCTAACTGCCCTCCTCGGGCCGAGGGATGGAAATCTTGTTCCTTATTTCTTCTTGTTACTATCTACTTCTTTTACTCTATCCTTTTCTGCTGTATCTCTCAACTCTTTTAAGGCCATTTATTTATCGAGTCACTCCCTGACTACAAGAGATCAATCAAGTTGATGTTTTCATTTTTTTGGTGGGTCGGCGGTCGTTTGAGTGTCATAGACCCATTGCTCCCACCCTTCTAAAGCTCATCATCCCCTTCTCCCCCCAAAAGCCTTCCGACGTGATGCATCCGAGCGACATTCTGAGATGTGTTCGTCGTTTTAGAAGGACTAATGACTCTAGTGAGGAATGGGCTTAGGGTTGCGTCTTCTTATACGCCCCATTTCCTCAGAGTTCGTATTTTTTAAACCATAGGGGCAATCACAGCTTCTAATTAATACTGGGGTAAAAATAATAAATTACAATTTTTGTAAATGATGGCAAATATTATTTTTTTTTAGTGCCTAGAGATAATAATAAATGCCACAAAAAATGTATGCTCAAATAATTCAGCAGAACCTAATTGGGTAATGAAAAATGATAATAATCTTAGTTTATACCCAAATATCTATTTATTTATTAGAAATAATATTGTTATGTGCATATCATTCTATGCTAATTATTTGTAGATATTCCTAAAATAGGTGTTTATATATATATATATATATATATATATATATATATATATATATATATATACATATATATATATATATTTCTACATACATATAACTTATCAAGAAATAATGTGTGAGTGTTCCTGTTATGTGTTCTTATATCGTTTGTTGCTGTCAAAGATGTTTTATATTTTTTCATATAAAATATTTATTTGATAGTTGTGTCCATCCAAAAACCTACCTTAACCGTTAGATTACCTAATAATAATACATATAAAGTCTCCGCTAGTACACACACGGATAGTGTTTATGAAAATTACGTCTTCCTCAGTAGAACTACGCGCTAAATACGTAAATGGTAACGGTTCATGAGAACTAAGTTTTCAAAATGAGCAACTGATGGGCAAATTACCGCCATTTGCAGAGATTCAATCGCCATCATGGAGTATCACAATTTGAAAAAACTAATTGCTTTTCGGAATATTTCTTACTCCCGTTTCGTTTTCCTCCCTGGAAAAAGTTTAACTAAACCCAAATGTTCTAAGAGGGGCACTTTCGCTGTGCGGCGGACAAAGTAGACGGGCATCTTAATATCAAAGCAATTGGTCCGAGTGGCGTGGTAACGAGAGCGAGTTTTAAAGCCAGTTTCGTCGTAGTTTTACGCCAGAAATATTAGTCCGCGGTCAGTTCCCAAAGTTTCCCCCAAAGTCCTCGAGTAATTCGACCGGAAGTCGGACGCCACAACTTCTGAATAAGCAACCCTCTCCGCCGCTCCCTCCTCCCCACGTTCCCTCCCCCTGTCCTTCCCCGAAAGGTTAGGAAGTATGTCCGAAGGGCATTGCGTGGGCAAGGAAGAAGGCGGTCGAGGTGAAAGAGGGAGGGAGATGAGGTGGCCGTGAGGTGCGGGGCTGGTCCCTCTCCGGCTGGAGTGGATGAAGTGTAACGCTAGTGTTTCTCTCTTCATCCACTAGGTGCTCTCCTCGCACCCGCTCCCGCCCTACCTTTCCCACTCTCCATTCGCCCGAAACCCTAGGGGTAGGGAGTGAGAATGGGGGTGCGAGGTGGAGGAGGGAGAAATATTAAGCGGTCACAAGAAGGCTTCTAGTCTTGCGCTAGTGCCTCTCCCACCTTCCTCATCTCCACTCTCACGCCCTCCAGGTCTAACGACCCCCTTCACCTCCTCCTTTACCTCCCTCACTCCATTCCCCGGCCCTCCACCCCTCACGACCTCTCAAACTCTCTCCCCCCACTGTTCCCGCAACTGCCCACCGTCGTCTTTCTCCTCACACGCACCTCCTTCAGGCCGTAACTGCGTTCAAAATCCACCAACACCTCATCTCCCTCGATTCCCACCTCTCAACGTCATGCACCCAGCATGACGGACCCAAATTGCTAGCGACCCATGCGTAACGTACAACATTTCCTTGCATTTAAGAAAAGATTCTTAAAAGGAATGTACCGGGATAATTTATTTTCAGGTGTGGTTCACGGAATCCTCGGGCAAATGTCAAATTCCCTACTTTCCCTCTCCGTTCATATTTCACCAACTTACGTTTCAAAATATATTTTATTTTGTATGTAATGAATGTGACATTTAAATGTAAAATATTTCAGTTGTACGATAGATTATTTTATGTAAAAAATTAGACTTTGCTTAAGGTTGAGAATTCAACCTCTCCTTTTAAACTTACGAAATATAGGTAGGTGAATCGGTCCGGTGTCATTGGCATATAATATTATATTTTTTTAAGGTAATCTACCGGTTAAGGTAGGTTTTTGGATGGACACAGCTATCAAATACATATTTGTAACTCCAGACAAAACCCAATCCAGCAACCCAATCTACACACGGTCCCTCTTCATCTCTGTCCACTTCTTTACTGCCTTCATCACGTCCAAAATCCCTATCCTATTCCTGCCCTTTCCTCGCTTGCCCAGCATTCTCCCCTCTATTACCTTCTTCAACATTCCACTACCGCTCAATACACCTTTCATTTTATTTTTCCCGCCTCCATAGGATTTCTCCCAACAAACCCCTCTCCTCACCCACCATCTCCAGTACTTCCTCATTTGTTTTCCTTTCGGTCCATTTCACCTTCTCCATTCTTCTCCACACCCACATTTCAAAAGCCTCCAATCTACGTCTATCCTCCTGCTTCAGCGACCACGTTTCCGCGCCGTACATAGCTACGCTACATATCAGAGTTTTTACGAGTCTTGTCTTAACATCCCTACTCAACGTCCCCGTCATCAACTCCCTCCTCCTTGAGGAAACCTCCTTGCCTAGCGCAATTCTTCTCCTTAGGTCCCTACCACTTTGACCGTATTGGTCCAAAACACTTCCGAGATACGTAAACTGTTCTACCTGCTCTATTTTTTCCCCGCCTATTTTAATATTTAGCTTAGCCTTTTTCTCTCTGGAAAACCGCATAACTTTTGTTTTATTAAATTGATCCACATCCTATATAGTATTTGTCGCACTGAACCTCCAATTCACTCAGCAATGCTTGCAACCCCTTGGCTGACTGAGCAACTAATGCTTGGTCATCAGCAAACCTAACCGATTTTACGAATTCCCCTCCGACTTTCATTCCTACCTCCAGTTCTTTCCATGCCTCTTTAATCATTTCCTCCACATATACGTTGAACAGCACCGGTGACAATGGGCAACCCTGTCTTACACCTCTTCCTATCACTGCGCATCCGGACTCTCCATTCCCCAGTCGCACCTGAGCAGTCTGAGACATGTACAGGTTGCGGATCAGTCTCCTATCCCTCCAATCCATTCCTATTTTCTGCAATACGCGCATTAATTTTTCCCAATGTACTCTATCAAACGCTTTTTCGAAATCTACGAAACAGGCAAATACGTCCTGATTGTATTCTATATTCCTCTCGATTATCTCCTCTGATCTCATTACTGCAATGGCATCACGCGTACCTCTTCCCTTCGTAAACCCAAACTGATCATCTCCTAAGTAATCATTTGCCTTACTCTCTATCCTTTTGTTGATGGTCCTGAGAATAACTTTAGCTGCGTGGGATATCAAACTTATTGTTCTGTAATCCTCACATGATGTAGCCTTTACCTTTTTTGGAATAGGAACTTACACCGATCTCACAAAATCATCCGGCCAGATTCCTTCCTCATAGATACTACGAATCAGTCCATATATCGCCTTCTTCCCACATTTTCCTAAACCTTTCAACAGTTCTATAGGAATGTTGTCCACCCCCACGGCCTTAATTGTTTTCATCTCCTTTAATGCCCTCTCTATTTCATCGTCGAGAATGCCTGGACCTAAGCTATCTTTTTCATCGTCATGTTCCATTTCTATGTCTAACCTTGTCGGCCTAAGTTCTTTACCATACAGTGTTTCTATATATGCTTACCATCTATCTTTGATTTTTCCTGGTTCAACTATTATCTTACCCCACTTATCTTTAACTGTTAGCACAGATCTTGCCTTCTTACTTCCCGATAATAACTTAACCTTGCTGTATAGAGCACCAATTTCACTCTTCTTCTGTAAACTTTCCATATCCTCGCATTGCGTTTTCCACCATTCTTCCTCTGCTTTATTTGTGGCCCTTCTCAATTTATTGTTTAACTCTTTGTACTTCATTTTGCCTAACTCTGTGTTTACATTTTTCCATTTTCTTCTCTCATCCATCTTTGCAATCATCTCATCCGTTACCCATGGTTTCCTTATCCTTTTCCCGTTAACAGTTCCTGTAGTGTTTTTTGCGGCTTCCGATATACCTTGCTTGATACATTCCCATTTTTCTTCGATAGTACTCAGCTCTTTACCGTCATCCATCATTTTCTCTAAATATTATATTAAAAGCCCTGTATATTGGCTTAAAATATTTCATGATATGTACTAATGTATTTATATTATTTTAATTGTAATTTATTTTCCAAAATTTCATTCAAAAATAGCCCGAAACTCGTCTTTTTCTGTTTTTTTTAAATTTAATGGCTCAAATAAACGAGTATATTTTGAGATTATTGGAATCGAGTTTAATATCATTATAATTGCTTTTTATTTATGACTGCACCTCAGGTCCATGCATATTCAATCGAGTTTTACCTTTTAAATTTTGAATTCGGACTTCTGCTAAGTGTAAATGATATTAATAGAGCAGCTATACGCAGTTAAATTTTATAAATAGAATGTTGGGAAAATATTATCATGACGGTACATAAATCATAATATGCCAATTATTTTTAATAATAAGGTGATAAAGCATCAAAGAGGAAGAGTGCAAAAGCCATAGGTCAATCATAATTCGATTCTGATGTAATTTTTCGATGTAAATGTATTTTTGTGGATGATATAATGTTATAAAAATAATACCTCATGTATAACTCCTCTGCTCCCATTTGGAGCCAACGGTAAACGAAACGAGTTAGTCAGTAACGAAATCGGGCGATCCAATGAAGGGACTCCTAATTCAAAAAAATGTTGCTTTTTCCTTTATCTGGCTTCATCTTTATTCCCGAGGTATCATTCGTTTTTCAATGTCCAATTTTTGTTGTCACACATCTTTTTCCATTTTCAAGGTTATTGTAGACGCACAAATAGCCCTGGTTTTCCGCAAAAGAAATATTATGGTCTTGAGTAACTGTGGCAAATCACTTCGGTTGGAAATATGGATGATAAACCTTTCGAAGTGTGAAAAATTGGTTTACTTTCTAATGCCGATGAGAGCAAGCTAGCAGTTTCATGGCTGTTTAGGCAAATCCTTCCGAGCTCCTGGAGCATTACGTCATCACGGCCGCCGTTCGACACCAGTCTTGCCTCTCAAACTCCCTCGTTATTCTCTCCAGCGACTTCTCTTTTAGCACCTCCAAAGCCAATCCACCGTTTGGCCGCGGCTTCCCTGAAACTTTCCAGACCCTCCAGGCTATTTCGGCTTCCCCATAACACGATGCACTCTCCTAACCTTACCCACCCAGGTCCCTTCCCCTCTTCAAAAGGCTTGCACACACACCTTCCTCCACCATCTCCCCGCACCCCGTTCACCGACGCTTCGCCTCCGATGAAGCTCACGTGATGCACGCCTAGAACTCCCCTTCCCGTCTTGGGGGCCCTACACCCTCGCTCCCCTCCTTTCGGCCCCTCTGCCCACTCCACCACCCTGCCCCCAGCAATCCCTGCTCGGACGTGCCGGTCACTTTTCGCCCCACCTACACCCCCCGGCGTTACGGTGTCCCGCCCCCGCACACCCGCTCGATCCCCGGACAAAAGAGGAAAGCCGGCCGGGGCACCGCCACCTTCTCTCTCTTCTCTCGAGAGTTCCCCCTTCCCGCCCCTTCGTCCGCCGGCCGCCCGTGCAAATTGCGCATCCGGGTGGCGGACGGACGGAGAGATGGTGCCCCGGAGGGCTGCTTCCGTCCGCAAGGGTGCGAAGGGGGGTCAAGGGAATGGGGGAGAAGGAAGGGTAGAGTTCCGTGTCCCTCTCACCTCGCCCTCACAACATTCCCTTTCCAACCCTTCCGCCGCCGTCTCGTCCCCACACACCCCGTTCTTTTTAACCCCAGGTTGCATGCGAGTACGTGCCTGAGTCCGGCGGACTGCGTCGGCGGCTTCGGCTAGGTGCTAAAGTCTCTCTCTCTCCCTTTTTGTTTTCCCCTTACCAATCCCCCCACCCTATCCCTTCCCCCTTAGGGGCCGCTTCGCCACCCCTCTCCTCTCCTCCGCCCCGCACGACGCCCACACCACCCACACATGTGCCGACACGCAAATACGCGCGGACACCAACTCCGAAAGGGGTCGACCGCAAAGCCGCACGACACGGCACTTTGTAGCGTCAAGAAGATAGACACAGGACACTTTTTGTTTCGCCGGAGGGAGCATCCCCTCACCTTCCCGCTGTTTTTGCGTCAAAAAAGCCACCTCCTCCCTTCCCCATTCCGGTCTCACGACGAAGACTCCCCACCTCCACCCCCCTCCACTTCTCGCCTCACCCGAGTCCACTCCTTTCTTTGTCAGCGTCCCCATTCGCCGGCATGAAAGCTAAAGGGGAGGTTCACCAAAATTACGTAATACAGAGAGGTAGCGTGCGAAACCCGACAGAGTGTTGTCATTTATTTTGAAGGGATACAGGCGTGCGAAAAAATAAAAGACAATTAAATTTTCCCGCGTTCACAATTCAAGAATCACCGCATCAGGTTTGGAAAGAAAAAAGTGAGCAAAACAGTGTAGACAGAAAAGGGTAGAGGTTGAACTAAGAGCAGTTGGTGATTTTAACTGACTTTAGATAGACATGGATAGCTATTCAAAAATATATTTTTGTATCGAACCTGGTGTATGTGAAATTGACCTGTCTTCTTCGGTGAATATGATCAGAAACTAAATATCATTGGCTCAGGGAATTATATATACCCTGATGTACTCGTATTCCCAGCGCGGTGCACTAGGTGTCATATGTTAAAGTAGACCTTTCAGAATTTTCAAATATCGTCATTTTCCATGTTTTAGGAGGAATATAAAATTTAAATTGAACCTAAATCAGTTTCTTACCCAATTGCAATTTGTCTTTTACACCTAAAGCTAAAATCATGCAAATTTTCGTCGTAAATCCGGAAAATCCGTAACTCTGTCAATTCCAATTTATTGTTGCTTGAAACTGTTAGGAATTCATTATTATCAATTTTTTTAAAAAATAAGTCCTAATTATTTCTAAATGTATATATTTAAAATTTTAGATTAATATTTAACATTTGAAAGTATTCAACTATTAAAGAACTCTCTTAAATGCATTATTTACAGGCAAAAACATCCAGAAATTATGATTTACAACGAGAATAGATGAACTTTATGCTAATATTTCTCTATAGGTGCGAATTCTTCTTTACTTAATGGATCCTGATTTAAAAATAAAATGCCTTCGCAATAATTCATTCAAAGTCCTCAGCGACTTATGAAATGAGAGTAGATAAAAATCCATGGAATAATATACTTTTCTGAATTTTTCCTGCGTATTCAGTTATCTCTGGTGAGGAAAGTCTGTAACTAAGTATATCCTACTTAGGAAGAGCACCCTGAATTACAGTAATAAAGGAAGGCTCAAATATGCTGTTATATTAAGGAAATAACGTCAAATTTCAAGAAATTGCGAGAGATTCCGCAACAGTTACTTTTAACGGAGTCATCCGCTAACATGTATTTCAATGCAATAATTTCAGAGTGTAAAAATCATTCGCCTTGACCGGGATCGATTTATTGAGGAAATTCCCGCGATGTGTAGAAGATAGTAATCGTAATGAACCTGCCAAAACCTGCCTTTGATAGGTAGTATACTTGAATGAATGCCTATTGAATGCAACTCACACATGTAAGGTTTTATATAGTGTTACTACAACTAGTCCTTTCGCTGATTCTTTTATTATGGAAATTAAGGATTTGAATAGTCGTTTGAGAACAGACAGCAGAACTGCATAACAAAATAATATTTTACAAGGGTTTTGTGGTTTAACGTTATCTGTGAATTTGTGACTTCACCCATATATTTATGAAATTGTGATGCCAATTCAAAGGTAAAGTTATGACCAATCCAGGGGCTGCAAATTACTCAAAAAGTTAATGTGATAACTCTTTCGGGCTACAACCTACAATTTTATCTCGAAATAATCAAAAGTTATATTTTTTCTCTTGAACTTTCTTCGAATGATACCATGGCTCCATGTAGATTTCAAAATTTTACTCAAAAATTAATTTTTCTTGAACACATTGAGGTTTTGTCTTTAAAAATATTAACATAATTTTGACTGGTTTAATAGATTGTAATTCACGATCTACGTATGGGTGTGAATATAAGAACGACAATTTTTTTTATTTTAAGCTAAACCCGTGGACATCTAAGGTTGCGTAGAAAATACCATGAGGATGTAGAAAGTTGACCATGCCTTGGCAACGGATAGAAATGAAGTATTTTACCTTTCGCTCCACCTTTTCCTCCACACACGTCGCCTTTTCAGAACCTTCCTACCCCCCACGTTCCCGATGCTCGTTTTTTCCTCTCCTGGATGCCCTCTAGAAGTCCCCTTCTTCACCCCACGGGGAATCATTCTCCCGAGCGATCCGCACGCACCCCCTTTCAACCCCTCCCCTCCTCCCTCTTGTATCTATCTCATATTTTTCTCCTCCCACAACCTTTTTCTCCAACTCGCTTTTTCATCCTCCATCCTCTCCCCACCAACTCACAACTTCTCTTGCTTCTTCCCATTTGTCCTTGTCCCCTCTTCCCATTTTCTCTCCCTCTTCGTCCTACCCCATTTCATACCGACTCTCCTTTTGTCCCTTTGGCGTTTATCTGTCATCGTAGGGTTAATGGTTTTCTGCAGACACGAGTTAAGGAACGCGGGGAGTGAAAAACTCACCCACACCTTTCTCACCCTCAATCGCTCCCCCCCTTCCCTCCGCGATAAACTGCTCTTCGGTTTCGTAGTTTTTGCTCCCTCAAGTTACTTGGCTGGCAGAACTCTCCGTTGCAAGGATTTGGTCGAGAGGTTGGTGGTGATCCCTTCGCCCCGCACTCAAAAGGAGAAGCCCATCATTTGATCGCGATAATGTACCACCCACACTCTTCCACCTCCTTTGCACCCAAAACGTGCCATCAGGGCGATTCCGGGAGGGTGATTGTTGTGACTGGGCACTCCTAGGTGCTAATGCATTATGGTCCTAAATCGTCGGTTACGAAGTGTGAGATTTTTCGCGACTAGAGTTGGGAGCGCCTTCCTTGCTGCGCTGCTTCCCTCTTCAGGGATCGATAATAAAGGTTAGAAGGAAGAGAGGAAGTTACGGTGGTGACTACTAAATCGGCGTTTGTTATATTGACAGCGATATATCATTGGGAATTTGCATTTTGAATAAGTTCATTTACTTAAGTTTTTATTAGGCTGTATATGTACCGTCAATCAGTTTCCGAAAAAAAGTGTTAGATCATCATGCCAGGAAAAGGAATTCATTCGTTTTCTTGAATTGCCCTGGGATCATTAAGGAATGAGGTTCACGAGGGTTGTACTGATTTAGTCGTTGTTCAAGTTTAGAGAGATAAAGAAAAATCACTGGCTGATATAGTTAGTTTTATGTACATCCCAATTTTTTAATTACTTCAGACAGTTGTAGGTCAAATAAATGGATTTCGTTTAAAGGTAAATTCTCACCTTATTTCCATTCAGCGTCCAATACCAATAATTAATGCATCAATGCAATCTTCCATAATCTTAATTGAATAATGCAACAATTTCAGAGAGTAAAAATCATTCGCCTTGACCGGGATTCGAACCCGGATCCCTCGATATCCGGCCGAGTGCTTTAACCAATTAAGCTACCGAGACGTCCTCTTACACTCTGAATAGGACGTCTCGGTAACTTAAATGGTTAAAGCACTCGGCCGGATATCGAGGGATCCGGGTTCGAATGCCGGTCAAGGCGAATGATTTTTACTCTCTGAAATTGTTGCATTATAATGCACACATAGCGGGTGACTCCGTTAAAGTTACTGTTACAGTTTCTTGAAACTCAATTGAATACTTGAACAAACCATAAACACAGTATTCAACCTGAAGGTCGGTTTGATAGGTGATGGTAGAGTTCACCCAGTACCAAGACAGACGGCGTATGAAATTCACACATCAGGGTAAGGAGGCCAGTTGGTTTCCCTTTGCCGGTTATGGTTTCCCAGGAATACCCGAAAAATTTCATAGCTTGGGTGGAGCTGCAGGTGCCCAGAGTGACACTCCCGGGAGTCGAACCTGGGCCCTCCGGTTAGTAGTCCAACGCTCTACCGCCTGGATTACCCTGACCAACTTTTAAATATAACTTACGTGTATATATTTGATGAATGAAGTTTTCACGACATTGAAAAGCGCGAATTTTTTTTCAAAGACGAAGGAATTCAATTCAATTTCTTTTCTTAGTGTGTTATTAAGTATGCTTACATAAACCATATCCAGTTGCGGACCAAAACTCACTGGGTCATCGCTCACTGTTATATGAGTTGGCATTCTGCTTGTTTGTAATTTTGTTTTTATTTTTCTTGCATACAATTATTACCCTTGATTTTCCCACCCTAAGCGCCGCACAATTCTCGAACGCTTTTGTTTTTTCACGCTTCAAGTTTCGGTCCAGTAACGTCTTCTTTAATTACTCGACAGTTTGTTTGGACAGAGTTCGAGTTTGTTTTAGGAGCGACGGGATCCGCTGCGACATCTTCCAAAGATACGCCATCAGAATGCTATCTAAAACATCGCAACACAAACCTTTCGTCGATGTGTACATAACTCTGAAGGTGTCGCTCAAATATTGACAGACTCGCACATCGTTGGCTTGCATTTATAAATACGAATCGATATCTTAGTACCGCCAATGAATAATCTTCCGTAGTGCAAGCCATATCGAACATAATACTAAATTCATATACTTTTTTTCCCAAAGAGAGCCATTTCTCTAATGAAAGATCCAGAATCCCCAGAAAGAGCCTTTATACGTGCATGTCTCGAACTTGGGCTAAATAATACAACAAATGTTTGAAAATCCTTCAAGATTTGTCTTTATTGAACCGATGGAATGTAAATTGGATGGATGGAATGATTGGTGAACTAACAATTCCTACCTGACGCCTATATGGAGGATTACGGGGTACGACGTAGATGATACACATGTTAACCTCGAAATTACAATTTGTAATTTAATAGTTTGTGTAAACTTATATGTGCTTTTATTGGTGGTCAATGAAAAATTAAACTGTGGAAATAGGAATGAAAATAATGAATTCACGGAATAATTATAATTGTAGACGTTAGCTTTTTTCATAGATAATTCTGTCAATTGTCTATTAGATTACGGCAAATATGGAAATGCTTTAGAACAAAAATTTTCTTCCTGCATTTTTTGTGTATCTTTTTCGACGAGGTTTGAAAGCGCAGCGGATATACATGTACATATTCATTTACATAGAAATACATATAAGGAAAATGGAAGAGGAACACACATAAAGAACGAACACAAGAGAGGTGGGGATGGCGGATGTGAGCAGATCATCGTCCTTTATGTGTGTTCCTGTCCCAGTTTTCCTATATGCATTCCTATGTGAATGAATATTTATTCGTCGTATGGCGGGATTTCGTGTTTGAATGTGTGTGTAGAAATATATATAAGGAAAACGGATAGAAATGCGTAAAAGACACACCCAGGAATGGTGTAGGAGGTGGAATCGAACAGATCACATGTGTAAAACCTTTAAAGGTACAAGTAAAAAACCTTTATATATATATATATAACTATAAATATAGAATATATATATATATAAAATATTTATAAAAAATGTAGGTATATAAATTTTATATAGGTATATATATATACATATATATTTGTATATAATATTATTATTATTAGGTAATATACCGGTTTTTTTAAAGAGGTATGAGAAGAACTGGAGGTAGGAATGAAAGTCGGACGGGAATTCGTAAAATCGGTTGGGTTTGCTGAATACCAAGCATTAGTTACTCAGTCAGCGAAATAGTTGCAAGCATTGCTGAGTGAATTGAAAATTCAGTGTAATAGATAAGGGATGAGAATCATTATTTATAAAAAAAAGGTTATACGATTTTCCAGAAAGAGAAAGGCTAAGCTAAACATTAAATTAGGAGGGCAAAAAATAGAGCAGGTAGAACAGTTTACGTATCTCGGAAGTGCTTTTGACCAACACGGTCAAAGTAGTAGGGACGAAAGGAGAACAATTGCGCTAGGCAAGGTGACTTTTTCAAGGAGGAAGGAGTTGATGACGGGAACGTTGAGTAGGGAGGTTAAGAAAAGACTCGTAAAAACTCTGATATGGAGCGTAGCTAGGTACGGCGCGGAAACGTGGTCGCTGAAGCAGGAGGATAGACGTAGATTGGAGGCTTTTGAAATGTGGGTGTGGAGAAGAATGGAGAAGGTGAAATGGACCGAAAGGAAAACAATTGAGGAAGTACTAGGGATGGTGTGTAAGGCGGAATCAAGCAAATCACAAGTGTAAAGGTATTAATGTATAATTCCCAACCTACCATAAAAGGAAGGGTACTAAAAGAATTCCATACTGGTGCTCAGATGCATGCTTCATTTTTTCATATATTTCTCTATTTTTGTTTTTAGGTATATTTGAAATAACATTTGTATAAGTGTCTTATTTTTTTTCTATAATCAAATGTATTTTACAAAATCGCTTTTTATTTTTGTCATTTACTTGTTACCCTCAAATTGTTTTTCGTAAAATAATAATACACCTTATTTGCTTTCTTTGGTGAATCATTCACTATCCCATTATTCAATTTTCCACATTTGTCCATTATTTGGAGACATCCATTGCGGATCTGTTTAAGATAAATTCCCCGCCCTTTTACATCTCAATATTCTTTCTCTATGATAGTTGCGCTCGTCAATGCTCACACATTCAATCAGATTACTTCGATGAAATTTCCATACACCCTTCTTTCTGCTCAGTGCCTTCTAAAAGCCTACATCGGAGATTACAAACATTCCTTCAAAGTTTTTCAAACTTGAGCATTGGAGTTAGTATGCAGCGTGTACATTTTTCTCCCAAGGGTTTCCTGACGGAATTTTTGTGGTAGTTTCTTTTTTTCTCTTCGAACGCGAGCGTACCACATCCTTCGCCGTCTCCATCTTGTTTCATCGGATAGGGTTAATGTATTGAGGTGCAGAGGTGACATACTTTTCGTCCTCCTTCGAGGTTTTCCTCTATAAAAAGGTCGCACGGGGCTGTAATGGATATGTGGCGACGCTAACGCTCTCCTTATGGCGAGGAAGGTAGATAAGAATTTTTCCATCTCGTCTCGTCATTGTCCTTCAAAATTCCCTTAAATTTTTCCCTCAGTCCATTATAATATCATTGGATTTGTAGTCTGAGGTAGGAATCAAAGATGATGATATTATCAGAGTAGGTAAGTACCACCGGCATAAGTAAAGAGATAACATAGGCTAATGGATGACGGGTGAATCTTTTTCTAAATAGGTAAACTCAAATGAGTGGCCCTTTCCGCTTCCTATGGTTATGGATTCACATGAATTTATATAATTTAAGAATTTTCTGTAAAAATATGTAGCCTAAATGAATTCAATCACCATAGAAAAATAGATTTCTGTAACTCAATATAATTGCATTGCTATTGTTGAACACTTACATGATTCAACCTCCAATGTCATCAAATTTCGCTCCTCTAGATATTCAATATTATGGAAAGATATTTTTCATATTTCATTGTGAGAAGGGACTCTCAATCTACGGGTGTCATTGCTGCACAGTGACTTGAGTTTTGAATTTTAATAATTGGTATTTTTTATTTATTTATATAGGTAGTATTGGCGTATAATTTCAGCTAAAGTTAAATCAAGCTGCATCTAAAAGTATTTTATTTAGTACCTTTTAACCTAATATTCTGTTTATCAAATTTATTCCATTCCTAACTAATAATAATTAAATCAGTGCGAGAATGTTATTAGTGTATGCATAAATCTAATAAATTTGACTTCGAAGGACTCTAATGATTGCCTCAACGAAGTAAATCGTGGGGGAAACAAGAGATAGGGTTCATTTTAAATAATAATTTCATTGCTCAACTATTGAAGGCAGATTATTATGAGTTAATCTACCGGTTAATGTATGTATTTGGGTTGACACAACTATCAAATTAATATCTTGAGACTCCAAACAAAACACAATCGAGCAACATACTCGACATCTTAAGGCAGATATAATCCTTAATTTAAAAAGGTGGATTTTAATATGTAGCAAAATTCATGTATTTAATTGGCACTGTTCAAGTTGTGTTGTAGATCTTGCAGCGTTTTTAACAGCCAGTAATAGAGTGTCTTACGATTTATTGCCATTATTCATTCTAAATTTCGTAGTAGGAATTAATTGATGAGTGATAACGATAAATTTATGTTTTGAAGTTAAAAATACCTCTAATGTAAGATGTACTCTACCGTAATTTCATTGTTTTCATACATGTTTAAGTGTAGAAATGGTATTTAGGAACGAATTATAAATTATTTTGATATTCGAGATGTAATTAGATAATTGTCATCCATTTAATTTGCATATTGTGAGATGTAATGCATATAGCCTTTGATACATAAATATTGCGTGTCGTTTCCATCAAAAACATAGATATGTTATATTTGAATTCAGTGTCCTGAAAACGACATATGTCCGAAGTTTCTAATTCAAATTAATGCCGCGTGCTTACTTTAGGAGTTTCGACCATTCGACTGAAAATAACTTCAATTAATGAAATTGAGAGAGCTCCAAAAGGTTTTTATAAAATTGGCGCAGTGAAATACCTAATATATTTAAAAAAATGGAATGTCTCCCTCGCTGCCCATTCTAAACATTATTTTACGGTTGAGCGCGTACCTTCTCCATCTAGCTCCGGCGCAATTCGCCACAAAAAAATTAGATAATGCATCTCGTTCCTTCGTTTCAAACCTGCACGTATATATATGACCCTTACCTGGTGTCTTTTCACTTATTCTACCACCTCGGGACCGTACCTCTTATTGCATGTCCCTTCCCCTCACCTCTCACATCCTTGCTCACCTCCCTCCCATCTCCCAAGGAAACCGTCCACACATTTCCCGCTCATCTCACCGCATCATCCCCAACCCTCCAAAACACTCCTACTCTCCAGCCCTCCTCGGCACGCCCCAATCTTTCCTGCCCGTCGTCCTCAGAAGAGCGACAGCACAGGAGAACGGCACCGGTGTTCGTCTTCCCGAGGCTCCGACGGCTCCCTCCTGCTACCGCCGCCTCGCCCGACGCTAGGGCAGATTCAGGCTGAGACAGATGACCCCCTCCGTTGAGGCCTCGGGGCCTCTCAATCTTACTTAGGGCCTCTACCCTCTACACCGCTCTTCCTTCAAGAAATCCCCGCCCTCCCCCCCCCAAGGTGACCTCCCCGTTCGCCCCTCTTCCATTCTTCCAGCCAAGGTTCTCGGCTGTTTTCCGCCGAGGGGTATTACTAACTCGATAACACCCGATTACTCTGAGATATCCCCCACGAAAAAGGCGACCAACATCGGTTTTTTTATTTTTCTCGAAATCATTCTTTTCACTTTATTTAATTTCCTATCGGAGACGACTGAAAGACAAAATGATTTTCGAAGTCAATCCGAATAATATTTTGTTTATAGAATGAATATAAGGATCGTTTTTACTACTTATTTTACTGAAATAAACAACTAGATTCTCATAAAACGTTAGCTCCATTTGAAACGTGACCAAATATTGATTTTTCCTGACCAAGACGCTAAGCGTATTGACCTCTATACTTTAGAAATATGTTATAAAATCATATTATTACGCTATAAATGGCGCTTAAATTCATACAGTTGTGGAAACTTTCTAACTTATCTCATCTAGTAAGATTTACTAAAGATGGTTACTGCATTCTAGGGAACCGGGCCACTTTGCATTCATTTCCAACTTGTCAATATGTCTATGATCATGGAAGAAATTCTGTGCTCGATTTGAAAACAAATACAGTGATGTTATTTCAAGATGATTATTTAATTATCCAGTTTTTAGACTGGCAATTCCAATGAAGGCAGCAGGTGTGCCTTGAAGTTTGTTTCCTCAAGGTAAACACGCTGACGCTATGTAGTTCAATATATCTTTTTTTAATGTCATGTGTTCCCTCTAATTTTATTTTTAAGATAAGTCACCAATTCGCGACCGAATTCGTGAGTGCTACCAGATTCGAACCAGAAAGAAGCTCGTTTATGACAAACCAATCATTCTAGATTGAGTGTTAACCGTCTCGGGTGAAATATTTGAGGATCTTAGATAAACATTTGACACACTCAAACAGTTGTTTATTCATTGTTGATCTTGTTAACTTATCGATGATCCTATATCTGGGAAAAATTAACTGTAACAATATTAATTGTGTGCCTAAATATGTCTCTCCTCGGCTTCCGGTCAGTGACGACTTCCTTGGCCCACTGTGCACCGCTTATCTCTGTCTACCGTCAATCACAGACCCCGGCGTTGTTAACGATCAATGCGTCCACAGTGATTTTTGAGTCCCCTTTAAAACTTGATGGGCCATAAATTGAGAGCAGCCTTTCGATAAATTAAACCGGATCGCTCTAAATCCAAGTTCACAAATAAATCTGCGCGGGGTATATGAAGTGGTTAGGCGTGACGTGGGGCGATTTATACTAGTGGGGCCACGCAATAAAGTACCGGGTCATGTGGGCGGGGGTTGTCAGGGAGAGAAGTGGGAGGTAGGAGGAACGGGGTGGGTTTTTGGGTGGTGGCAGTACAGCGCCTTAACGAGAATGGTATCCATCCGTCGAGTCAGAGTGAGAGCTTCCATTTCCCCCCTCTCTCCTCACCCTGACCCTCTTCCCTTCATTCTCTCCCTCCCTCCATCCCTTTCCATTCTCTTCCACGTGGGCAATTGTTTCCCCCCTCCCCGCCCCCTCAAGTTCCCCCACCTCCCACTCCAGTGCCCCAATTCTTATTGCCGCCCATTGCGTTCCATTCTCTTCTTCTTCCTCTTTCCCTCTTCTCGTCGGCTGTTCTCAGGGATCTTAACCCACCCCCTTCGCACATAAGCCACCATCAAAAACCCATTTACCCACTCATATACGCCTTCCCTCCTCCCCTTTCGCCTCTCTCGTCAACCCTCTGAAACCATCACATACGCACCCACACGCGCTCAACCCTGCCCCCTCCACCCCCACTCTCCTCTCCTCTTTCTCCTCCGCCCATCTCCCACCCTCCACCCCTTTTCATCTCAATTCTCGGTTGCGTCCCACTTGGACCCATCTCCCACTCCGTGCGATGATCCCGCGCCCCCATCATCCCCCTCAATTCCCCCGACTAACCTCCCTCTTTTCTCCTTCTCGTCCTACTCTCGAATTTTCCGAGGAGGACGAGAGGGAAATTATACAGAGTTAGGTTCGAGGACAGAGGGTGGGATATGTGGTGAGTAAAAGGGCATGATGACGTCTGAAGGAAACCGGAAATTTGGAAAGGACGCGCATGGTAACAAATTCATGTTTACCTGGGTCAAATACGGGCAATGCCTCGAGTACATCCCGTCGATGTTATTCCTACCTCTCGGCCTCGAGAATTGCTTGTTATGGCATGTCCACGAAATAACCATGTGATGGAATTGGTGCCACTTTTGATCAAATTTGGATAGGAATCAAGACTTAACCCCAGATTTTTTTTTTGTTTTTAAATTGGACATACATGTTCATAATTTAATTGTTTAGTAGTTCACCAAAATACAAAAAGTTAATGTTTGATTTGCTGGGTGAAACAAATTGACTAATATCCCTGTAAAGTCTCAGCGAAAGGTTAAATTAAAATAATAAAAGAAGAGCGAAGGGTTTTTTGGGACTATCCTTTTTAAAGGGATTACTAAAGGGTTCCTTATTTTTAAAATATTGAGAAAAGGCCCAGTAAAAAGTGATGAGAGAGTGGCCATTTAAACGTGATTTCAATAAAAACGGTTGTACATGTTAAAAATCTAAATAATCAGTTACTTTTTTTAAAAAAAAGCATGGCTGTTATTCTTTCGAATAAGAAAAGCTGTAGCCTCGACATCTAGTTCATACACTTCTGCCAAGTTTGAATTGAAAGAAAGGTAAATAAACAGAGTAATTTTTCCTAGCATTTACCCGAGAAGGACTTTCAAATGTAGGGTTTTATCATCAATTAAATGAAATTTTTTGGCTTCCTTATAGGATAATATGCTATAGTTTTTAGTTTGCCAGACCTCTTCTCTCGCATTGTTCTCTTATTAGTTTAGAAGTCCAGTTGAAAATCCTCCAAAGTTTTCAAAGTCTATAGTTTGTAGATAGAAGTAGTTACAATTGATTTCTCAAAGCTCCAATTTCAGTAGAAATTATTGAATGACAATTTTTAGGATAGCATTTTTTATTAAAGTAAAAAGGAAACTCACACTCATTTAATTCACGTCTGGATGAATCCATTAATAGCTGAATTTACATGTTGCCTTCAATATGGTATTGCAATAAACATCAGTGTTGCGTCTTTTTATTTTTTTCCAGTTGGAATTGTTCTTAATAATTAAGTACGATTAATATCTAAATACACCCTAATTATTATCCCTGACGTTACATTCATCTGTGATATTTAACAAGGCGATATTTATCATGACTCTTAGGTCTTGTTACTGGTAGATTATATTTGATGGTAGGTCAGAATGATGAAAAATCTGAAATACTTCAGAATTATTAACAGGAATGTAGTCACATTTCATTTTAAAATAATGTCGAGGAGGATTTATCTTGCCTGAGGAAGATATTCGTGGCATTGATATGCTTATGTAAATGAGGATGTGAGGGAGGACGCAATGAGTCAGTTAAAGAGATCAGTCAAAGAATCGGAGAGATTAGTGAGAAATCTAATTTCCAAGGAAAGAAAGGCCAGAAATAATAAAGGAGAAAGGGTAATAGACCATAATTGACTGTATACCTTAGAGAAAAAAGGTGCATGGAGTAGAGACTTAAGACATATCAGGGTGAATAAAGGCATGCACGTTGGTAGTTTTCAGAATCATAAGTGTGCCCTGTTATTTGTATTCTTTCTCCGGGCCAAACAAAAACTGCAAAAACATAAAAAAAATCTTAAAGGCTAAATACATTACAAGAAATTTCACCTAGTAATGGCTTACGATGCAATTGTGGAACTGTCGTAGTCGTAAGGGATCCTGACCCACTCCATCGGGGAATATTCTTCCCTTGGTTTGCTTTACGAAGCAAATCCCAGAAGGCACGTGAGGTGTCAAGAGCATAGGCATCGATCGGATGAAAGGTTGGAGGTAACCCGGGAGAAGGGCGAGTCCTGATGGCGGTCTGAGAACGCTGTGACGAGGGAATGGCCAAAAATAAAACTGCGATTTCAAATTCTTTCACAATGAAATGAGCTTATGGTAGAACAAACGGCTAAATAAAACATGGCACACTTTTCTGTCCAGAAAGAAATCCTATGGGTTAATGTTAGAACGGAAATTTCAAACAAAACAGGTTTGATTTCAAGAAGATTCTTATTCTCTGCTTTACTTTACCAGGAATAGTTTATTTGCAACAGCTGTCAAACAGATCTTTTTGAATATTATGAATATTGGACGATTATTTGAGCTTACTTTGTGCTTTACTTACATATGCGTACCGTTAGCATCCACCATCATTCCTGAGTATAAAATATTAGGGTTGCATTTCAGTGAAGTATTTATACTGGATAACGCATTAAGTAGTATACTTGTCTTTATGTATAAAATTCTAGACAGTCAACTATCCTTCCACTTTCGAAATTTCTAAATGTTTTTTGCCCTTTTACTTCCTCGTTTAATCAGTCCTGGAATGTGAACTATTTGGTTATTTCCTAGGTATACCTGTATTAATATCTATGTTATGAGACGAAAGCAAAATATTAAAAATGTCTCTTGTATTTACAAATTAGATATTTGAGTTCATCGATATCATCGTTTTTATATTATTATTAGGTAATCGACCGTTTAAGGTAGGTTTTTTGGATGGACACAACTATCAAATAAACATTTTGTGACTCCCCACCCATCAAACTAATCTATATCAGGTCCCTCTTCATCTCGGTGTACTTCTTTCCTCCCTTCATCCCGTCCAACATCCCTATCCTGTTCCTGCCCTTACCTCGCTTGCCCAACATTCTCCCCTCTATTACCTTCTTCAACCGTTTTTATAATAGATATATTTTGTAGGTCAAGTAGTTTTTTTTCTGGCATCGGAAATTTGTCTCCATTAAAATAGCAACTCTGTTGTTAAAGCGATAACTTTTTATCAATATATATATATATATATATATATATATATATATATATATATATATATATATACATATATATATATATATATATATATATATATATATATATATATATATATATATATATATATATTTTTTTTTTTTTTTTGGCTATGCGTGCCATGAAACGCACCGTTCCTATCCTTTATAATATCGTATGAATGCTTTTCTATTATTCTTTCCCCTTCTTGTGTGCCGTCTATTTCTCCTTTGGTGGGTGAAAACAGCTCCCTAACGCCATCTCTCTGCCAAAAATTATCGGAGCACTTGGGCCGTTTATAAGATCCCAGATCTCACTGTTAAATTAGGTTTCCTTATTAGCTTAACTGGTAGAGCTTCCGCCCGGCAAGTGGAAGGTCCGTGGTTCAAATTCCGTATAAGGAAATATTTTTACATTTGTCATCTGCTCAAATCCGCCTTCCCCACCTTTCCTGTGTTGGTCTTTTATGTATTTTCCTATCTCCTTTCTTTATATCTATTTCCATGTGTGAAATAATATTTGTGTGCCGTATGGCGGGATTTCGTGTATGAATGTATGCATAGATGTATATAATGTTAGTATGTTTCTGTATTCTGCGAAGGTATCTTATTTGGAATTTTTAACTTTAATTTATTTTATTAGTGTTCGTATTGAACCTACTGTTCTTTTTTTCCTTATCAATTCGTATATTTCAAGCAAATATTTAGAAAAATATTATTTTCAATTTAGTGTTAAGAAAAGAGTTTGATAGATCGATCGATATAACAACAGCATCTTTAGAACCATGGGGCGCCTTTCCTTTTATCTATACCTTGCTTCAACAGCATTGTGCGTATGATTCTCTATTTTACCACTGTATTACTTGAAACAGGAATATTTTATTCCTCATATTTGATGTCTTCCCAATTCTGTTCTCCTTGAGGTATGAAGGAGTCGGGTGAGGACGATTCGCTTTCAGAAGTCATTAATTTCTCGAAATGACTGTAGCGACCTATCCTTAAGGGAGGTAATATTTGTTGGAACAGGACCACTCACCCTTGAGAGGGAACAGCCACCGCGTCTGTTCGCTGGACACGGGTGGTCGCATTGCGTGCGTTTCTTTCGTTTGTTTATCAAGTAGCCGTAGATGGTTTCGCATAGTGAAAGAGTACATATAATGTAACATTCCACACGCCGATTTTTCTTCCTCTCTTCCCCTAATTAAAAGCAATCCCCTTCCATCATCGTTGGTCCTCACCCTCTGCCTCCATCCCCCACTATTCATCGCACTCTTCAGCAGTCTTTGCAGTAGATCCTTCTCCCAACCCTCATTCCCAAGTCTCGCGCACCCTACCATTTTTCCCCCATTGCACGGTCACGTGACCTCCATTATCGAGTCGCGTGCAAGGGTCACAATGATTTTCCGCTTTATCCACTCCCTAAAAAGAGATAGCGGAGAATTGAGAGAGTTGAAGAGAGAAGGAAGTAGGAAGTATAAGAGGAGAGAGAAATGCGAGTGGGATAGAAAATCCCAGTTCTCATTCTTACTTCACCCTCTCCTCTTTTCCTCCTCTTGTGAATCACCCGTTTGCCTTCCCATCCCCTATCCCCTCCGCCCTTGCCTTCCCATCACTCTCCCATTTCTTTCTCACCCAATTTTCCTCTGCTTTTGCTTTCATTTCAGTTCTCCTGTTATCCCCTGACCTATTTCGTCATGACTCGTGGAAAAATGGTGACTTGCAGCAGCAAAAAGAGTGGAAGGCAAAAATAAGTTTGCCAAATTTTAACAGGTTCAAGATGAATACCTGCTGATGAATGAAGTACATTAGTAAAAAGGTGGTTGTAATTTGATAAGATAAACAGGAGTGCGTTTGATAGACTCTGATTCTTCAATCTATCCCAATCTTTAGCGAAAAATTTCTGCAGTTGTGATTCTTTATTCTTGAACATACTTAATGTATTTAGAAAATTCTTTAGAAACCCATTTGGTTATTTTTTCTGTTTTTATCAGCAGATATTAAATTCAATGCATTTCAATCTTTTCGATAAAGAGGACCACAAAAATATATCCCGAAATTTTTGATAATATGTAAAAGTTGTCTGACTTTATGCCATGTAACGTAGGTATACTGAAGTTTTTTAACTTAACCACTTAATAATGATGCTATCAATTTGTGATGGAACAGGAAAATCAGAATCTTTGAAAAATATCGTAATTTATTTTGGAATGAAAGAGAAAGATAAAAAGATAACCGAATGAGATTATAAAAATTTCTGTAGGATTTTTTTTTGTTCCAAGGAACTGAAGCCATTAAATAGAATGGCTTTAGGAGGCACGGAACCTCAATACTTTGCCGATAACCCTGATCGTAATCTTCTTTCCAGGAATGACCTATTTGGCTGAGGCCGTATTTTATTTCATAAAGTTTCTACGTGGTGAGCAGGAACTGGTAGAATCTGATGCGCATTATGTCTTACGCAATTTCTTTCCTATACCATTCTTTTTGAAAGGTTATTTTTAGATTAGGCTCGTCATTTTCGTTTGGCCATTTCTATACCATACTTGTACAGCCACAATTCTATTTCTATTTCACAGGAAATGTATTCAGATAGGGCTCATTTCTGTGAGGTCAAAGGAAAGATGTGCCATTTTTATCCTTATTTTTATCTTCTTCTGATCTTGGCATGGAATTTTAAGCTTCTCTTAATTATTGTACTTTCTTTAGTTGAACGCATTCATTCATCAAGCTTGAACGAAAATTTCAATGGTCAAGAATCGTAGGGACATTTCTTATTTACTGAATCTATTTTCAACTGTGGAGTCCAAATGGACCAATTTTGCTTATCCATTCTTTGAAAGAAATAAATCCTTTGCGTTGTATATTGAAATATTTTAAGAAGGTATAGTCAGCGAAGCTGACACCATAAAATATAGCATGGGAGCCGAATTCATGCTCATGATGTAAAGCGCTTACGCCTCTACTTGTTTTTCCTCCACAAGCTTCAATGGACTGTAATTTTCGTCGCACGGTGTTGCCATGAGAAGGCTTGTGTTGCCCTACTTTACCCTGAACCCTGTGAAACTTAGCTGAGAGAGAGGGAGAGAGATTGCGAGACCCCCAACTCCTCTTCCAACTTCGGTAGCTACGAATCCACACAATTTTTAGTGAGAGTGCGAAAAGATTTGAAGCAATCTTCCGAATATTCCTGCCAAGCAAATGATTATTAAGCAAAACGCCTGTCGTGACATACTACCAGACTATTATTTATTTTCAATTTATATAGACCAGTAGTCATAGTGCTCGGTAATAGCTGTTATGCATTCCCTCGCGGAGGCTGGAACAAATTGAGTGAAAATACCAATTGAGAAGAGTCATGCACTACCTTCATTTTACCCAATACCACGAACCCACAAACTATAAAAAATATTCAAGATGTCAAGCCCGAAAAATACTGCGAATTAGGAAATAATTAAATTCTCGAAATATATGTAAATATTATGTGTCTTCATTCGTCAGATTTTCGCATCGGTGTAATTGTTCACACCATTAACAGATTTAATATTGGATTGACGTTTTTTATTGAAATATGTCCTATATATAGAGTTATAACTATTAACTGGCTGTAAATTATTAGTTAATAAGCGTTAATATATTTTAAATTAGCCAGTTTTTTAATTCAGTTCTCATGAAAGTTTTTTTTGCTCATGAGATATACAGCCCTATAGAGATGTACACCTGTAGCTAGCTGTGTGGAATAATAGATTCTTGAATTGTTCGTCAGTCTATTGAATTACGAGGTCTGTAAATTAAATAATGAAACTGATTTTTAAAAATTTCATTCGAATAGAATTACAATTTCATATTGTCACCCTCAAAATAGCTTCCTTTCCCAGCCACACAGACCTGGAGACGGTTCTTCCATTCCTCATAGCAGTGCTGGAACTCCGACAATGGAATAGCCTTCAGCTGGTCGGTTACAGCCATTTGAATGTTTTCGAATATCCCTTAATGAGTTCCCTTGAGGTGATATTTGAACTTCGGGAAGAGAAAAAATCAAAAGGATTTAAGGCAGACGAAAAGGGAGGGTGAGGAGCTACAGGAATGTTTTTACTGGCCAAAAACTCTTTTATTGAAATTGCTGTTTGACAAGAAGCCTTATCGTGATGCATCACCCAGTTGTTCATGATGTTTGGTCTCACACGAATGACCATAAAAAACAAATCAGCATGAATTTGATCTTCGATTTCCTCATCATTGCTTTTTTGATAGAATGCTACGTAGCCAGTCTCATTACTTAATTTACAGACCTCGTATTACATTCACATTAACCCCATAGTAATATAGTTTCCCGTCGTTAATTTAGATTTTGATATACTTCTAAAATTTGTGCATTATCATTCCTTGAGAGTTGCAATTTCTGAACCCCCTCTATCAACATGACAGAAAACAAAATCCAAATGTCAGGCCGCGTTCCCGCCAGTAATTCCAACACTTCAGAGGAAAACGAAGCCAATCTGCTAGAGAAATATTTACAGCTGGTTGACGAGTTTCCGATGGTCTCGCAAAGAATAATGTGTGTCACATCCTTTCAAAAATTCTATAGCCCACGTCTTTATGCGGCGAACCCCTTCGGATATCGATCTCTATTCAATCGACCAATACTCCTCTCGCCGTTTCGATTCTTAGGGATGAATTACGCATGTGCACCGGGCCTCATTACAGTTTTTCTCGAGATAGGTATGGTTTCGGGTTTTTTTACGAATCGCAGATTGGCTCCATTTTCTTCTTCTCTTGCTAAAAAAATGAAAGGGGATGAGAGGCCCTCCAAAAGTCACGTGCTCATCAAGCCCTCGGCTTCGTCTCTCTTTTCCTGTTCCCCCGTGCCGAACCTCCCACCCACGGCCCAAACTGTCTTTCTTTCTCCCCCACCATTTTTTTCATTCCACCACCCCCTTTCCTCACCCTCGCCACGATCCTTCCTCCTTCCTTACCAAGACTCATCTGCGAGGCCCACACCCGAAATACCTCCCGCCGCCAGCGCCACCTTCTTTTTCCCGACGCCTCCCCAAACCCCCACTCTCTCCCTCGCCACAAGTTCCCTTCCGCCCTATCCCTTTGACCCCCTTCCTATACCTCCGTCCTCCCTCTCTCCCATCCCTCCCTGCGGTCCACCCTTTCCCTTCCGCTCACTCGCTCACCCCCCGCTCTCCCCCCACACATTCTTATCGATCCCACCTTCAATCGCTCCTGTGGTGACCCTTACAACCCCTTGTCCTTCTCACTTGCACACCGCTCCTGCGCCGCGCCCAGTAAGGGGAGGGTATGGGAGAAGGGAGAGAGAGAGAGAGAGAGAGAGAGGTAGGGGTGGAGGAAAAGAGAGACTCGAGAAAAAAATCTTCTCGGTCGAAGCTATTCCCTCGCGTGGACCTCGAGGAATTCGTGGGCCCCTCTCCCCGCCACCCACGCACCTCCCTCAATTCCCGCTCTCCCTCTGGCCCCCTTCTTCCCGCCCAGTCCCCCCGTGCTACTCCCCTTGCCCAGCCCCTCACCTCCCCAACGAACTCCTCCAACGTCGCTCTTCCCGTTCCCATTTCTCACGATCCCTTCGTGTTTCCAGCGAGTCATTTTTGTGCAATTCGGAAGTGTTCGAGGTGGCGACTCTCTCCACGTTCCTGCCATAAGCATGGCTCCCCATGATGCATTGCTTAAAAGAGTTCGAAACGTATAAAGGGGCATATTATTTACTTTGTTCACAGTATAGCGTGGGTCCTCCGTTGGGAATCGGTGAAAGGTGGATCTCAAAAGGAAAATGTTAATAGCCTTTAATGGCATATCTCATAATAATAATTGTGGTTCCACGGACTGATTTTCACAAAAGAAACGCCGTCCTTGCGTGCAGCAGACGACAGTGTCCAACTTGATTTGTAACATCGTTCTACAGTTTCTTATTGCCTTGCTAATTATGGTCGTTGCGAACTTTATATTGCTCACTTTGTGTAGAGATTGTGAAAAATGACTGAAACAAAATGAGGAAGTGCGGTATTGCCGTGACTTTTAAAGATCATTAAAAATCCCTTATGTGGTTACATCTATATCCACTTAATACCCTGAAAGCCGCCGACGCAAGGGCGTGTGGCGGAAGGTGTTAGGGCACCACCCGTAGTTAAGAAAAAAATTCATGCAAAAGCCTCAAATTTATACAGTCCCAAAACAAAACATGGTATGCATTCATGCAAAAAACCTTCAGATATAGGCAAGCACACAAACTACCAACTAACATACACATGCACCTACATTTAAACCTAATATCTTAGAGTGGTCAAATGAATCTCATTTTCATAATCGCGAGTTATTAGTTGTTGGATTGTTTTGCCACAGCCCTACAAAGTATCCCGTTCCCTAATAATCTCTTCATTCCTTGCAGCTCCTTTTATCAAAATTTTCCATTTCTCCTAGTTCCTCCATGGGCTTCCTCTGAAATTATTTCGTTTCATGCATTTATTAGCTTTATTATACTATGATGCTTCAAACTGTATTGCATAATAATAAATGTATTAAATGTGTATTCCAATATGATTTTACACTATTAAAAATAGAGAAATTCTTAATGTCAAAAAGTATCCCTCATTCTGAATAGATTTTCCCTCTTTTCACCTAATTTGTATTTTAATATATTATTAATAAATTTGCGACTTGTGCTCAAATCTTAAACAGTTGGGCGCACTTATTTACCTTCGATTTTTGAATAGGTAACTAACCTTCTGATATTTGATTTAAATCCAATGAGCATTAACATTTCCTTAATTGAATATATTTTTAACCATAACATCTTCTACATTTCAGTTCTTCGTTAATTTCCTCTTCAGAACACTTAAGAAAATGATCGGCGAAGAACACAAAAATTGGAGTTCTGTGCGAACTATTTATTAAATAAAAATGATTGAAGCATGTAATATTCTTTTAAGAGGCAAATCTAAGATAGACTCATTCCAGTAATATAAAATTAGAATTCAATCAGTTTCAGGTATTCAGGTTTCCTAACATAACTCTACAGTTATGTTAGGAAATCTGAATTGGTGATCGATTTTCTGTGCAGAAATATGCCCCTATCAGACATGCCAACTCTCCCGATTTAAGCGGGAGACTCCCGATTTTTCCTTCTTACGTTCTTGATGAACTGTTCAAATTGTGTACTTAGCTTAACATGTTAATAAAGTGTGACATTCATTAAAAATTGGCAAAGTGTCATAAAGGGATTATGGTGCCATGCAAATATTGTGGTAATTAAAAGTGATTACTTCGTGATACACTTCTAAAAATCTCCCGATTTTTCATTTTTGAAAGTTGGCATGTCCTCCCGATTTTTCATTTTTGAAAGTTGGCATGTCTGCCCTATGTTTGAATGTTGATAATGATACTGTTTGGCTTACGTTAAAAACTCTTAACACGGCGTAGAAAATGCGCAAAAGAGTAATAGTGTTAATATAAGAATGAACCAAGACAAGGTCAGGAAGTTGGTCGTAATGATCTGCGTACGCCTTTTTCTGTGCAATATATTACGACACATTCGGAAACATTTATTCCTCTCCACTGACTATCAACTCTCCATGAAAAAAATGCGAATACGAGAGATAATTGATGAATAAAGATCTAATAAAATATTTAAGGCCATTTTTGTTACTTTATCCTGGGTGTTGTCATTTATCAAATATAATACCACTTTGCGATTCACATTAACAGTCGTTTCTGACATTTAATCGACCAGGAGTATCCGTAAAGTTGCTTTAATTCATTAATTTACCATTCGTTTTTTAATTAGTATGAAATAAAAAATACTATATAAATTGTTCTTTTTCATTTAATTTTTCATGATTTTAAGGTTGAAATCAATTTTTACCTGTTTCATTACAATGGAATAATATTTGAATACAATTCAATGTTTAACAAAAGCCACGTGCATATTTTTAAACATATTTTTTAGAAATATTACCATGAAAATGAATTTCTTGCGCCAATGAATGAAATACACTGATATGGTTACAATTTTGCTTACTATGGAGTACTTTGAGTAAAAATATGTTATCTTTATTTTCAGGTAAGCTGAAATTTTCCGAGGTTAATGCTCAGGAATATAGTCTTCACTGCCGATGTCCTGGGGTAATGTTCTATGCATAAGTTGGATAATAACCCTACCTCCGAGATGTAAGTGCTAACTCTCTAAATCCTTTATAAAAAAGTGAATGGTTATCCGCACAGACCCAATTGGATACGTGCTAGTATTAGAGTTACCAGTTGGCCTTGTCTGAAATATGTGGGTATATACCCTTTTAGCCAGCAATAAATTCACTAATTTACACCAACCGAAGATTTTAGCTTACTTAAAGTTAGAAATTACGCCATCTTATCGCATCTGTTTGCACTTCCAATAATTTATCAGCATTATTTCACAATTGCAGACCATCAATCAATCCATTCTATGGTCCATTTTCAGTTTATAACAAAGAATAATTTAAAGAAAAGTGAAAAAGAACTCAAGAGGCTTTTACATACTATTTTCAACTATTTTTACCATATTTGTGTCTACAAATGTAAAGGCTACATTTGTTTTCTAACATATACTCTTTCTTCAAGTTCCGACTAAATGTTCTATTACACTGGATGGCTAAAAAACTTGACACCAAAACGAATCTTAATTAATCGCCTCCTAAGTGAAATATGGACACCTTAAACACCTACACTTGATTTGAATTTGTGAATATAAATTGAAAAACTGTCACCACCTCAAAATCTATATAGCGCCGGAGCTTCCATAACGGTTTGAATTACTCGTCAGTTTTCGAAATGATGGAGGAAGCCAGACAGGGAGTAAGATATAGCGGTGAGGGATGGATAAGTGGATGTGGGGATTGGGAGCGGGGGGGGAGGAGGAGGAAGCAGACGGGGTTACGGGGAAAGGGATAAAGTGGGTTTGGTTAATTCATGCAAATATCTCCAGGCGTATTGGCTTCCTTCGCTGCGCCGAAACCTCGTGGCAAAGCTAGGAAGGAAAAACGTGGAGTTTGGCGCAGAGACAGCAGAAGTGGAGCGGATGGCAAAAGGGGGGGAATAATCGAGGGGGGTATCCGAATCCGTGTGGGAGGGGAATGGAGGGCTTGGAGTGAGTGAATGGGGTTGGTTATCAAGAAATTACAAGTTTCCTCGTGAGACGGAGACTGTGAGGGGGATTTCAGCCTCTCTGCCAATGAAGCGTTGCACCCAATTCTCCCTTTCCTGCGATCGTTATGCCCAAAGCGGCTCCCAGCCAGCATCACCCATTTCCACGTTCTGCAGCTCCCTCCCATCTCTTGCTTCTCCTACCACTCTCTATATAAAGAAATAAAATACTTTACTTCCTTATGCCATGTTTCCTTCCCACCGATTCCTTTGCACTGCAAATTTCTTTCCCCTTTGAAAGACGCCGATAATTTTAAAGCCCCGAGGGATGGATCCCCCATTACCTTTGTTTGCGTTGAGCAAGCTTTTAAAGGATAAATAGGAGCCGATCGCTTATTTCCAAGCGTATAGGTTCTTTGGCATGAAGTTTTTGTCTTATTTTCAGTCGCTTATGATGCGGATTTTCGTTTGCATTCTACTCCATCTGGCGTGATATTACCCATGAATTTTCTCATCCTGTGGACATATATAAGAAATCGAAAATCTATTTTATTTGAAAATTTACCTCCAATTTGTCTTTATCTCATTATTTTTTGTCGTAAAATCGACATAAAAATGAAGCATTTTTGAATACTGTTGCTCTCGTCCCGTTCCGATATGCATAGGTACTTGAATAATAACGGATTCCAAGAAGGATGAGTAATGTGACCCGTAGTGTAATTACGGTTTTGCAAATAGTGTAAGCCGAAATTTGGTGATTTGATGCAATTTGAAACACTGGCTAAATTGCCATTAAGTCGATCAGCCAAACTCCTAAAATAAATTCTCCACTTGATTTTCAATTAAGGCCATCCCTAAATCGAAGATTTGAAATGCATGACTCTACTCCCGCCTCGTTAATTTGAAAAAATCAAGTTTTAACGAAACTCGCGATTCTTCCGAAAGAGTGTTCTTTGCAAGGTGTTTGGGAATATGGGATTCGCTCAGTTTTTCATGGATGCGTATTGCATCGCTGGCCTGAGAGAAAGAGGCACGCAATCGAGAATTTCAACGGCATGTGACTCAAAACAAGATACCGAAGCGGTTTGAAAGAGCCACCCACGTCAGGGAGCGCCCTCTCTTACTCCTCGCATTCAGCTTATTGTTTGAGAGGTCGGGTTATTAGGTGAACAGAGGGAAACAGGTTGGGAAGTTTTCAAGTACGAAGGAAACTAGAGTGCGTGGCTGTCTATGTGTGCCTGCGGATGGCTACGAGGAGGAAGTTCTGACGGCGAATCGTTATCGAAAAGGGATGTTAAGTGGGCCGCCCGGGTGTACGCGCGCGCACACATACTTATATTGAGAGAATACTAAATCACACAATTTGAAGTGTGGAATCGAAACTTAGTTATGACTGGCTGGTCGGAGGTGGGAAGGAAATATCGAGTTCGTGTCATTTTGGTGTCCGCCCGAGTTAATGTACTCTCAAGGGTGATAATTTACGGGTCGCGAAGTTTTAAGGCGCACTGTTACGGCAGAAATAATGACAAAAATTTTAACAATAAATTTCTGAAGTCATTTATGAGCAAACTCATGGATTTCGTACCTTCATCATGAAAAGGCATTAATCATAGAATGGATAGAAATGAGTTATTTGCTGATTTTTTTGTCAGTGATACAATATTAATTACCCAGATTAATAAATCGTACCTCCATACAAGGCTAAACATACCTGAATAATTGAAAAATAATTTTCTATTCCAAATCATTGATTCCGTTTTAACTCTATGCGTAATCTCCTAGGCCATACTATATAGCTTTTGATCTTTAATCCCCATGAGGCAAGGACCATATTTTCGATCGACCTGTGTAATAGTATTTGTAATAAACCTCACTAGGTATAATCATGTAATACTGGACTTCGAAAGTAAAATATTTTCAGTGATTATGTGTATTTTATTATTAAATTTCACATGCCCACTAAGAATGCTCGTTGTTTTTTGAGCATTTACCAGATCTTGGGGCTATCACCAAGACCCCTCAACCAGACCTGGGGACGGGAGCGATTGATTATGGAAAACGCCCAGGGTATTTTCATTTAGTCTTTGTGTAGGCTTTGACTTTCCTCTCGCGTATCGTTCCGGGGCAAGGAAATTAGTTGATATGGAATAGGGTCGCGCTTCGCTCAGCATCGGCGCATGGGTAATAATAAAATGTAGGCCACCCCGGTGCGGAGTAGCGCCGCGCACTGCGCCCCTTCCGCTCCCTCCCTTGGGGGTGCAGCGCAGCGACAGGGGAGTAATCGCGACTCATCCATGACAGGTAGAGGGAGGCAGTTTGCATGGATGCCGAAGCCTCCACCTCCATGATGGTCGGCCCGCAGGGGACAGGGGTCACCATGAGCACAATGGTGACGTTTATCTCGTCATGCTAACGCGGGGCGGAAGTGGTGTGACCCTAGGGGTGGCTTCTCGAGTGCATGTCTGGGCCGAAAACCGCCGAGCGCATGCCGAGTGTCGAAAACAAAAGAACACTTCACTCCGGTTGCGTACTTCAAAGTTAAGTGTAAGAAACGTCTTTTGATGGCAGAGGTGTTCCATTTATTTGAAATGAAAACACATTACAAGGAAGCATAAACATAATATACTAAAATGTCCCTACACCTTACGTAATCTGATAATTTTTGTGATCTGGTAATCATTCTGACCATTAATTTGTCTTCCACATTAAGATATCTTTTTTGATGGTTGTAAACAGAAAAATTATCAAGTATCTTCCAAATTTCATGATAAATTGTGCACGACTATCGTTATTCATTTATGGGTATTTTGCTTTCGACACTTATCTATGAAAAATTAAAAGCACTTGATGACTTTTTCTTTCAGGTATTGGCCAAAGCTTTATATTGAAATTTTTTTCAAAGTTTCGAAAGTCTTTGACCGTTTTGAAATATATCATTTATTTGCCATGACAAGCCTTAGCTTAAGTTGTTCATACTTAAGCTTACATCGTCAACTGCTAAAAAATAATCGAATTCGGTGATATCTTATCATAATATATTGCCTGCATATATTCATCAACGAAAAAAATACTTATACATGCAATTTCTACGATATTGCTATGATTTGAATTTTAGTGCAGCATTTTAAACAGCTGAGGGTATGAGAGAGTTCCTTAGGGAAAATATATTGTTGTCATACCTAAGTTTAAGTTAGATATGGATTATACACCAAGATGTTCTGTTATCGATAAAATGTACATTTCATATTTTGAAATTATTATAACTCTTGATATAGTTACCCCATGTAAATACTTTTAACCGTGTATCGAATTATCTTCAAAATATCGGGGAATTAACTAAATGCTTTTGTAATTTTAATAGTACAACAAAGGTTTTCTTGTAGTTCAGTAGCATCTGGGAAGTACTCATTTCCTGGACATCACCCGAACAAAGTAATAACGTCTCACTAAATTAAAAGGATCCGGTTGAATTTCCGTGTACTCAACGAACTTCCTCAAAGCTATCGAAGTACCATCTAGTTTTAAGTATGATTCCCGGGTCCACTGCGACGTTGGTCATTTCTGGCCCACGGCAATCCGGTCATTTTGGTATGTGCTAGTCCCTACACTCGGCCCCAATCCCTCTGAACCCTATCTCACAGCATTCCATTTTTCTTTGGCCCCTCACCCTTCCCTGTTCCTCACCCTCCTCCCCATCTCTAGTCTTCTCGCCCACTTTGCCATTTCTTTTTTGATCCGGAATTGCTCCGCCTGGGGAAATAGGTCGATGAAAATGGTGAGCCAACGCGACGGAGAGGCACGGCGAAGGACGAAAAGCACACGAGAGCCGGCCGTTGTTTGAGTGTCTTTTGTTTCGCGATATCCTTCTCATTTCCGGCCAGAGTAGTGGCATCCCTCTGCCGCCACTCTATCCTCTTCCACTCATTCCGTTTCTCCTCCACCCACACGCCCCCCGAGCTCCTTCCACGCAAAGAGGAGACGTTTCTCCCGATTTCGTGTCCGTTTCCGTCCAAAACTCTCCCGGACGTCGGGTATGTGCCACTAGGATTTTGTTTTCTTTTACTTACAAGGAGTGCTTTTTTTATTAAGGGTCGACCATGTTCTTTTGTTTTCAGGATGATAATAAGCCGCGGGAGTAATTGTGATTCCCAGAGTTCCCTCTGAGGAAATAAGTTGGTTATCTTTTTCCTACTCTCGTCAAACTCGTGGAAATCTGACCTTGGCAAATGGGAGGAGCGCCGGCATCGTAGCATTTTGTTTTCTCTTCGGGAGTTTGCCCTAGTTAGTTGACGTGTACAGGCGTGCAAAAATCTTACGGGCTTCAAAGGGTAACATTTCTTAAATAGACTGATTTCGCAAAATCATCCTTTCTTTTCTTGAAAGGATTACATCTCATGTAGATAAGATGGGCATGTGTTTCACATTTGCCATTCACCCTATATATTGTCAAAATTTTGTCAAAATGATAATAGACTATTCAATTGAATATTTATGTCCTGAAGAATAAAATTAAGTAGTTTATTGTTTACCAGTAAATAATACACTTTCAATCTATGCGTAATCCAATTAATGTTATTTAAGTGAACAACATTTATATCGAAAGAAAATTTCATTAAAATTTACTTTTTAACTTTCTATCTATATTTTATAAATACACATGCCAGGGAAGGGTTCTGATAATTCTTTCACGCGCGAAAGGTAAAATGAAGGCAATCTTTTTAATGGACTCAAGATGCCAAATTGCACATACTCGTCTGGATACAATACAGTCTATAACACAAGATAGGCAAAATTATTCACGCTTTACTTTATATTTGGTATTTTATGATCATTTTTCTTTGTAATTATATTCAAGTGATATTCAAAATTCCTGCTAAAAATATTTTTTAAACTTTCTAGAGCGTCGAGAGGAAGAGGAATCCTTTTGAAAAGCATTCCGGGGTAAGATACGTGAGAAGTTTCCTTAGTCCGTGAAACCTTTCATCGGAGCGAATCCTTTCGAACTCAGGAAACATTTCCACATTATCTTTGCCTGGGGAAATATTCATACACATGTCTAAACGCGTAGAAACTATTTCAATTTTTCATAAAAGACAGTATTTTAATCACGATCAGAAACTCATCAAGGCTCAATTTTTAGATTGTAAATGGTGATTTGTTAAATAAGTTACGACCGTGAAATAATATCAGTCAATTTAGTTTCTGGATTTAAATCCGATAATATTTATTGCTGTTTTTCGAATGTTCATTTTTTATCCTCAATGCTGCTTTTAAACAAATATCCTTAGGGTACCTAATAAAAGATTTACGACATATTTCAAAATCCATTGTTATTGGTAAAATAATATGATGAGAGAATGCAATATTAGACTTTGAAATTTCCATGATAATACAGGTGTTTCTAGCGTGAAGTTTTATTTTATATTTGCAATATTTAATTTTACAGTATTGATTTAAATTTATTTAATTGAGCTATTAATTAATTTAAATATAAAAAATGTCTATATATGGCGGCAATAAGTAATAGGACTTATGAGCTTCATAACTTGAGAGAAGTTTCTAGTTCATCGTACAGTATAAAAACAGCAGGAGTGTAAGCATTTAAATTATATTTTATTCAACTCGTAGTATTTCAGCATAAAGGGTCGAAAGTACGATGAAAATCTGTAGACGGAAGCAATGAAAGATGAGAAAAAAGGTACACACAGCATGTGTAGTATTGTTATAGACCGCCCAATACTAACTTATTATGAATCTTCTATAGCTTTGATAAAATGCATAATACTTTACTAAAGCTTTATTGTAAATGAAATAGAATGTATAATGGCGCGTATAATAAATGTGTTTGGTATAACACCTATGAGGATGATTAAGTTTTTTACTGATCAGTTTATGGGAAGCATACACTTTTGGAATACTTATTAAAAGTAAATGTTGGTCGTATTGAAAAAAGCATCTGTTTCAGAACCATTGTGACTTTGATGCTCGATCAAGAGATTGTAAAAAATGTTATAATACCACAATCGATGTTCGATTTCTCGATGATCCATTATCTTCAAAAAATGAAACTCTACATAACAACTTTCTTCAATACTTTTTTGAGGATTTATATTAATTTTGTTTCCTAATGAAAATACTTTCCCGCTGAATTCGTCCCATTCCTAAATATCCGATTTTTCTCTCTTTCTAAAAATAAAGAATGATTCTCCTTTATCCAAATCACGAAATCTCCATTGCCTAGAATTTGTAGTTATTATTCCAAGAGACCGTTAGCCTTTTCCGTCTAGTTGGGGAAGGTCAAAAAAAAATAATCCTTGCAACAGGCCTAGATATGGAACAATGCCCTAGCGCATACACCCAGATCCACGGCACGAATATCCATCTTCTCATCTCTTCTTACCCTTCCGTTATCTCCCCGCTCCTACCGCCGATGAATTTTCGTCGGGAGTGTCACCATACATCAATGTTACACTCTTCGCCGTCTAGGATTGAGATATGTAATTTGGCGTTATATCGGCAGCATGTGCTAGGCATTTCTTTTGTATCGAGCAGGTCTTTGCGCATAATTCTAAGGTACCAATTTAGTGTCGAGGCTCGAAAATATAGAGTATATGTGTAGGTCACGAAATGGACGGAATTGTGAAAATATGGACTGCTTGAATAATGTTTTGGATATTCATATTATACAATAGAAGGAAGGGCCATTTTTCCTTTGCGGAAAATGGAGACGTCATCTCTGTAGCATGCGTCCTTATCGTCCTTAGATGTTACATCGGGATGATAATTGGTAGTAGTTTTATATCGTAAAAACCCGATAAGATCGATATGACTCGATGAACGGGATATCACCCATTACTATCGCCCTCGATACATCTTGTTCACCTAGTTATTTTATCCATATCATAGCTTTGATTGGTGTAGATGTACCCAAAATAGGCCGCATGCACACACACCAGCCCTACTCCAAGCACACTCCTCTTTTGCTCGAACTAAGCGACATAAACAATTAACTCGGCGCAGTATGGCGCTAGTGCAGCTGCCTCCGACATCGCTCTCGTTCCACACGCCCCGGCGGAGGGTGAGCAGGTCGACTCACGTGCCCATCACGTCAGGGGCCTCTCTAGGTTTGCAGTGCTCTCTAACCCATTACTATTCCTGGGAAACTCTGTTCCGTGTGTTTATGCGCGCAACTGTTGCAACCCGTTGCCTCCCTCCGCCTCCTAATCCGGCTCCGCCTCTCCACCTGTATCCGAGGAGGCCCCCTCGGCACGCCCATTCCGTGCATACGGAGGGGGGAGGGGAGTATGCAAGCCGCGGACCCCCTCGCGCCCCCGTGCCAAAAGCTCAAAACCCCGCCCTCCCCCGCCTCACCTTTCGAATCCCTCGCCCGCCCACGCCAACTCAGTTAATGGAATGCTTTATGTAACGTGGGTCCGCGGGCCGCGCTTCTGGAGCGGGAACTGCCAACCGCCGAGCGATTCATCATCGGAATGTTGTATCCACCAATGTTCATGGGATTGAGGCAAAAATATGGGGCGAGTCCTGATTGTTGACACGAGTTGTTCTCCGAGTACTCCATGAAAAACTATCGTTAAAGCAGACGAGGTGTGAAAGTGAGTCAGTGTGCTGGACTGAAGGCTTTCTAAATTCCGGCTGGCAGAAGTGTATGGAGAAAGTGAGTTACACCGAGAGATTAACAAATGAAGTAGTGTCAGCAATGCAGGTGAATAGAAGTGAGGAAGCTTTTGCCTGTAATGAGTAGCTAATGTCTTTGATATCGCTAAGAGCAATATGCATGATGCGTAAAAAGGGGTCGGTAAGTGAAATGGATATTTTAGAATGCATAGAGGAAAATAGAACAAGAAGATATTTTCGAGCAAGATATTGGAGATTTGTGGATAACTTATAATTGTATCATCAGGAAATTCACACCCATCTTTAAAATGTCATTGGTAAATTTAATTAGTATGAGAAAACATTCAAATGTCACAAGATAACGATAATTTAAGACTAAAATCACAAAATAAAGTTCATGAGATGATGTGAAAAACAAAACATAAGATAGTCTCTGCCTATAAATTCCGAAGAATTGGTTTAAAGTAAAATGAATTAAATGGTACTTTTATTATACGACTCTGTGAAGTCCTTGAACGAATCGAAGAAGCTTTTCAATCCCAAGAGGTACGTCACTAGATTGATGCATCGGCTGATTTCCACAGGCGGCGCTGGCTTAAGCAATGGTCAGTACCATTCCAAACACTTCAATCAGGCAATTGATTCTATTATTCATCAAATATCTCCTTTCTCATTTTTGAATTGCGAAGTCTGTTACAATGTGGAAATATATTTTTTCCTAGGTCATTTTCGATGACCATAAAAGAAAAACCGTCATCTTCATGCATTTATTTTAGTTTCCGCAATTGTACGTCTCCACTTATCAAACACGATGCTGGTGATTGAAATTATGTTTGTAGCAAAAGGCAAGGCCAAAGGAACAATAGTTCGATTTGGACTGCGCATAGAATAGTGTGTGTTGTTTATGTGTTTAAACAATTAATTGAACAAGTGATACTTATCGCACGACATAGCCCGGTTTGTAAGGTAATAGCATTTTCATGGCTTCCGATTTTGGTTCTTTTTTATTTTCAATGCTCTTCATTTCTTCCCACTCGACGTAATCATTTGCATTGCTACATTACATTTCTTCGGGATTGTAAAATAGTAACGAATGACTTCATGAAATATAATTGAGTAATCGCATCAATATATGGTTCATTATTTGTTCAATAATATGATTATTATTATCTCTTATTACAGCACATGTAATGGCATTTATTAATTGGCGGTGCCTATTATTCACTGTAATTCAGCCTATGGTTTATTGCCCCCACCAATAACCCACACTTTATTCAGCTACGAGGAGGTAGCTGATTAAAATAAATGAGAATTCACGACAGTCTTGATATTTCATTTATATAACGGTATAAATAATTTCATATTATACCATAGTCATTAGAAAACTATATAACCTCTTTGGGAGGCAAAGTTTCCCCTTGCATTTCATCGTATACATTTTAACTCGTCTCATCTAAATTATCTTAGGTTTTATTATTCAGTGAAATATTCAATTGAGATCTCTCTCTGTCATTCGTCACGGAAGATTTTTAAGCAAAGAACGTAGGAGGCATAAGCCATAATTGGGAACATACATTCCGTCAGATTACAGTTTATTTGCGTTGAGGCGCAAGACGCTGTTGCATCGGAGTGCAATGCGAATCGGGAATCAAGCCGAATCGCGGACAAAGTTAACGTGTAGCTGGGATTACGACGTGTAAAGTGGGAGGTTGCCGGGAGGCATAAAGCCCAAAGTTCCTTTCGGTATGGCTTTATTGGCTCGCTGGGTAACTCAGATGGTGGAAAGTTCACAGACATGATGTGCGACTAGGGAGGAGAAAATGAGAAATATTGTGGGAGATGCATTATGCTAATGAAAGTGATTCAAGTAATTGCAGCGCTGCGTGCTCCCTGTTTCTGGGTTGGAAAATGATACATTTTCTCTCCGTTCTGTGTATTTATACGGGATGCTATTAAATGCTTTTTTGCAGATATGGATATTCCAAATTTTAAAAATAAATAGAAAACTGGAGCTTCTTGAAATTGAAATAAAGTTAAAAGAAAAAAATTATCCTGAATCAAAATGGGAAATACTCGAGACTTTTGGCCATCTCACGTATTTTAACAAGTTTAGTTATATTTAATAATTCTAGGAATTTAAAAAAATGTAATAGGAACTGTAAAAAATATTTGAGGAAAGGTAATAATGTTGTCGAACCACAACTTTAGAAACAATAACATTCTCCAAAATTTAATTTAAATTGCCGGCCTCCAATTAGGTAATAGCATTAATTGGCTAAAGAAACAGTAAAAAGTAAACAGTGAAAAAAGACTGATTATGGTGAACAACTCCTTCACATTATTTTGAAATGTTTTAAAAACTCATCTCTTGATTGCCATGGGTTAAGGACGTAAATATTTTAGCATTTAAAGAAGAATAGGATCATTGTTCAGTAACTTTGGTATTAATGCTGCAGTAGTAGCTATAAGTCATGAAACATTAAAGCAAGGGGCGACTTTGCTTATTTTTAGGGCAAACTTCATATGTTTGGTCAAAATTTCTCATCCATCAGCATACTTATCGTCCACAATCATATAACAAAGTCTATAAGAAAGGAATTGCCCTAGTTTTCCTTTCCACTTGAATATTTGGCGGTTCATAGAGCGTAACGTAGACAAGGGCGATTTTTCAAACAAAGTGCGCGTACACAATATATAAAATGTCATCTTCATATTAGCTTAACAATATTTCACCTTATTAGAAGGTCATGAAGGCATTTATAAAGAAGAGGGGTCTATTATGTTCACATAACTTGGGGTTGAAAACAAGGAAGCACTTCACCAAAGCGTTCGAATAAAAAACTTGACACTCTACAGATCAGAGGCATGGAACTTAGAAAAGGTGGATCAGCGAAGAATAGAAGCCTTTGTAGTATGGTGCTGAAGGGAAATATTGAATATTTAATGGCCAGACAAAGTGAGGAACGAGGAAGTACATAGGAGAGCAGAAGATCATATAAACTCTATGTCAAAGAAGAACTAAGTTGATGGATACACCTTGAGGTGAAATGGATCAATTCGAGATATAATGGAAGGGAAAATTGTAGGGAAGATCCCTCGAGGAAGAGTAAAGCACAAGTAGATACGATAAAATTGACAACAACATAAAGCAGAAAACCTATCAGGGGGTGAGGGTATTAATAATTGTCGTCGCGTCATGAAGGGGAAGGAAGGAACACAGAATTGGCCGATTAGTAATTTATTGGGTGTATGCACTTACTCTGCCGACGGAGATCGGTACGGGAAGGGAAGGGAAGCCCAGAGCCAGGAGTAGGAGATCGTGGTGTCGCGATTCGCGACACAGGCCGTAGATCCGCGTCCGCAGTCTCCTCTCAGCCAGCCAACCTCGTCTGCCGCCCCTGACAATCTGCTCAGGTCCGGGCGCTAGCCCCTTTTTCCCGGTTCCTCCCGACGTCACAAGGTTTCTCAGAACTGCCCGGGAGCTCTTGACGTCCTGGCCTTGGGCAGGAGGAGTACGATGACCTGCAGCCCTTCCCCACAGGTGCATTGTTTTGCGGGGGTGGGATCCTGGGAACTCCCCGGCGGCTCAAGGGACGCCCCTTTGGGTTCACCCAAAGGGATTCCCTGGCAATGGGGAAAACCCTGCCTGGTCAACGGTACGCCAGTGGCGCTTTGGCCGTCCGTGGGAGCGAATAGCCACCCACCCACAACATCACCCCGGCAGCAGTTAGGTATGGGGGGGGGAGGGTAGGAGGGAGGATACCGACTCCGTACTGTCAAGCATACAATGTCAAGCATACAAAACAAGAGCATAAGTATATGTACTTTTAGAAAAAACAAAGATTAATACCCCATAGGACACAATATTTACATTTTGCATTACGGCCACCGAAGGTTGAAATTATTCGGTAATTTTCGAGAAACCCTCGAATGCATCTTTTGCCATTAAAAAGAGTAAAATGAAAAAAAAGGAATAGAAATGGTGAACACTTGTAAAATATAAAATAATGATTAAAAACATATTTTTCATATAGCTAAGCTATACTCTTTCATATTGTCTTGGTACAGTTTATCATTTTCTACCAATCTCCTTTCCGTAACATATTTCTACTTTCCCAATCTTCCACCACACTTTTCTCACGGCACAGGGGTTCCGTCGCTTTATTTAATTTGAAATTCTTTCCAAATGCAACACGCTGCACCACAATTCAACCACCAATCTTCATCCGAAGACATTGTTTTCCGAATGCGGCTGATTTCCTTTTCGTCCCGGAGCAGTCCCAGTCGTAACCGTTCCTTCCGGCACAAGTAGACCGATCCGCTCCCGCGATGACGTCCGCGTCCCCGGTAGGCGGCTCTCGGAGTGATGGGACCGGTCAATCTCGGTCCGTCAGCATCCTTGTTGTATCTTGTGTCGATCTGTGGTGTGATTGCAGTTCTTTTTGGCGCCGTCTTTATGGAAATGGGGGCCATTATTGCCGGCTAAAACGGCCGGGAAGGGGTCGCAGGTTGTACGGGTGGTTGGGAGAAGTTAATTGTTCTTCGGCGGGGGAAGGGCCCACTGATGATGAAGGTTCGTTGTGGCTCTGGGGGGTAGGACTGGGTGCAACAGGCTCCTCGAGAGGAGCGTCGGGGAGGAATGATTTGGATTGTTGCGGGTGAGGAGGGTCTCCCGAACAATCCTCTGTCAGAGCTTTAGGTGGAGGAATAGGTTCCGGATCAGGAGGTAAGGGAAGAAGGTTTCTCAAATGAGCAGTGGAAACACGACCAGTTCTTATGTTTTCTATGTCCATTGTTACTGCACTCCTAACTTTAATAATTTTGTACGGTCCAATCCATCGAGATGCGAGCTTTTTGGATTGACCTGCACTCGGAGCCATATTGCGCAGGAGAACCAACTGTCCCACTCCAATTGCCGGTAGTGTTCGATCTTTGTTGCATCGATTGCGTTCTCTCTCTGTTAATTCCCTATTCCACTCTTTCGGAACGCGATATGGCGGTTTTTTGATCGGTCTGACGTCATCTACCTCAATGGAATGTTTAACAATGTTCGTGCAGCCCAGGGAGTTTTTACCATACATAAATATGTCCGAAAATTCTGAAATGAGCAACTTCATTTCGTCTAAAGCTTCCGTGGGGACATTTCCAAAATCAAAAAGGGAGAGAAGAGTTTCTTCCGGCGGTTTTTCGGGCCATAGTTCTACGTCGTCCGAAGTAATTTCGTTAACATACGGTATGCCTTTTTCTTCAAATTTCGTCTCGGCTTCTATTTCCAATCCCTTTTTTACCTTCGCCTCATTGCGATTGAAATTGCAAAACAAGATTGGGGCCGATCCATCCTCGTCTACCCTTACTACCGTTGGAAGGATCGTGATGTTTCGACTTTCACCCCCGAGTGCGACCTCTTTCCCCGCTAATTGTTTATTAATAGCTCGACACATTATAATCGAGAATGGAGGAACCCTCAACGTTTCTTCTGCACACAGCACATCTTTTATTTTACAGCCACTTTCCACTTCGGGAAACACTATCGAGGGAGAGACTACGGTCCGCCGCATAACATCAGGAGCAATCGCACACAGAAACTCAATTGACCCAAGGGCCCCTGATTCACCGGCCTTATCATCGCCTGTCTCTTCCTTACTTTTCCCATTATCCTTTACAGTCGTGGCATCCTCGCAAAATTTGTCCTCCGTTGTCGTTTGAATCTCGGATTCTGAGTTATCCTTACAATTAACGTTCTCTCTTTCTTCGCACGAAATTGTGACTCGTGCAGGCTCACGCCAAACATCGAGCACGAGTTGGGTAGGTGAAGGCTCTTCAAAGGAAATTAAATCTGCCGTGAAGACGTCTGCATTTCCACCTTTGTTTCTCCCATCGTCCTGTGGTGCTGGGTTCTCAAGGGAAATGAAATCAATCTCTACATTTTGGGGAACGTTCCGCTCTAGTGGAATCTCGTGGCAGCCGTTAATCAACATTTTCGATTGCTGAAGATCTAAAGTGCAGCCGTGCTTTTTCATGAAGTCGAGACCAATGATTCCGTCGTAATTAGTATTACCGAGATCCACTATTAGCATATCCTGGGGATATAACTCACCGGATATAGTCAATGGGACTAGACATTGGCCGTGAACAGAAAGAATGTGGCCTGAAGCGCTTTTGATAGGAGTATCGTATGGATGAGTAATCAGATTATTCCAAGGAAATTTCTTTTTATTCACAATAGTGACGGCCGCACCTGTATCCACTAGGAACTTGTAATTCCTCCCCTGTATCGTCCCTTGGACTACGACACCGTTTTCTGGGGTTACTGTCAAAATTAAATCCTCCCCGACTCCGCAGTCGGGGTCGTGAAGTTTCCCGGATTTGAAGCGTTGAATTTTAAAGGGCACTGAATTGGGCGGTGACCTGACTCCTTACAGTACCCACAAATGAGTAGGGGACAATCTTTCGATTGGTGGCTCGCATCTCCACATTGAAAGCAAGAACGCGACGATCGACAGAATCGAGCAATGTGTCCTGGCCGTCCACAGTGGTAACATTTGCGAGTGCCGGCATTTCTTGATTCCGTTTGTGAAAAGTTCGTAGTTCGCGGGGCATGTGAAATTCGGTTCCTTTCCACGGGTGATCTTTCTGTGAAAGTATGCATTTGGGTAGAAATGTGCTGCGTAGGAGGTGGTGGGTGGATCGAATTCAATTGAGGGGGATGCTGTGAGTACAAAGAATGAAATGCATTTATCTCCAAGAATTTGTTGGCATAGGCTCTCACGTTTGCTTCTTCGGTTAGTGCAAATTCTTCCGCCTCGAGAATACTTTTCGGGCAACGCACTTGGACAAAACGACCTATTTCCTCTCGTAAGCCTAACAAAAATTGTGAAAGGAGCCTGTGCTCGACAATTGTTTTTGCGGCTTCGGGGTCAGGGAACGTTGCTCTAAGTTGGCGAGCGATTTTACGAAGGCGTGTCGCAAACTCATGAACTGACTCGAGGGGTTGTTGTACACAGGTTGAAAACATTCGCTCGAGAGCAAGCGGAGAAGTTCTAACCGAAAACCTGCGTTTAAGATTCGTAGAGAAACTATCATAGCTGTCCAAAACATGTGGATTTATGGCCACATAGTCCGCGGCGGAGGCACTTAGTCGTAATCGCGCGATGCACAGTGTTTGACTTTCGGTCCAAGCATTCAGATGGCTCACCATCTTCAACGATTCAAGGAAATTGTCAACGGTCGGCTCGTCCTCTCCACTGAAAGTCGGTATTAAGTACGCTTGGCTCGCTATCGGGGAGGGCGTATGCGACTGCGGTGGTACACTCGTGTGATTTGAAATAGAATGAGTATCTCCGTTCACCTCGGACAAGGTGTTGACACACGGAGTAAACTCCATAAGCCGTGAGGATATGTTGGGCTGCGCCATGTACGACGGGAAGAGGGGAGACGCGGAAGAGTGGAATGCGGAATGAGAGTGAAAAGCCATGATGAACAATAATTAGCTAAATAAATAACGTTTCCAAAACAAACGAGCGAGCGCTGAAATATTTCACTAAGTGTTATATAAATAAACAAATAAGGAAAAACAGTACAGTCCTCCCGGCAAATATATTACGAGTGCAAATGGAGGGAGTAACACTTAATTAAGCCGCATGAGCTGTAGCAATTCAACAAGGTTTTGGATATTAGCGCGATAATCAGCGATGCGATACACTCGTCGTATCGTATCCTCGGGATCGTTCCTCGCAAGCACCTGACACCAAATGTCGTCGCGTCATGAAGGGGAAGGAAGGAACACAGAATTGGCCGATTAGTAATTTATTGGGTGTATGCACTTACTCTGCCGACGGAGATCGGTACGGGAAGGGAAGGGAAGCCCAGAGCCAGGAGTAGGAGATCGTGGTGTCGCGATTCGCGACACAGGCCGTAGATCCGCGTCCGCAGTCTCCTCTCAGCCAGCCAACCTCGTCTGCCGCCCCTGACAATCTGCTCAGGTCCGGGCGCTAGCCCCTTTTTCCCGGTTCCTCCCGACGTCACAAGGTTTCTCAGAACTGCCCGGGAGCTCTTGACGTCCTGGCCTTGGGCAGGAGGAGTACGATGACCTGCAGCCCTTCCCCACAGGTGCATTGTTTTGCGGGGGTGGGATCCTGGGAACTCCCCGGCGGCTCAAGGGACGCCCCTTTGGGTTCACCCAAAGGGATTCCCTGGCAATGGGGAAAACCCTGCCTGGTCAACGGTACGCCAGTGGCGCTTTGGCCGTCCGTGGGAGCGAATAGCCACCCACCCACAACAAATGAATAGAGAAGAATGTAGGACTGTGGTAAACCAAACTTACGATTTAAATCATGGCGGTTAAATGATATCAGACTAATAGATAAATAATTTAAGGAAAAAGCTGCAAAATGCTCGTTTTCTAAAAAGCATTTTAATTTGGTTTTCACCGCGAACCCTTCGGCAAATATCTAATATTCTGGATTGCTTCTGTGCTTCAAAATCATATACAATAAAAATTTTATGGAATCAATGAAAGGGTAGCATATTTATTCTTTCAAAGTTTTCACATATAAATGCCATAATAATTGCCATTAAAAACTGGGAAGAGCGTTGCAATTCACATTAGGTCGTAGCACGCACACAATGAAACCATTTCATTTTTTACGCTGTCTATGAACGTATTCCTTCCGTGTTTCTCAAATGTTCTCGCATCATATCAGACGCTTACTTTCCTACATGAAATTCCAGCTTTCCTACTTATAACAAAAATGTATATAATAACTTCCATAAGCATAGGTTGAATTAGATGACATTCAATGCTATTTTTTAAAGCTGACGTGGAGACCGAATGATGATTTTTATGGGGCTGATGAAAATACGTGGAAAGCGAATGTTGAAGAGCAGTTTTGTTCCAGTCTCTCTCCGTGCGTCGCTTCTTCTCTCTGCTCTGCTACTTTACTTCCCCAGTATGTTACCCAGAGCGAAAATCCATTTTCAAAACAAACTCTTAATACTCAGTGGACTTGACCCATCATCCCATGTTTTATTGCGCATTTACGTCGGATTTGTGCACTTAAGAGCCAAGTGTTTCGGACTAGGATGCTGGGATTTTATGTCTATCCAGCTTTTATCCGCCATATAAGGCGTAATCCTCCGTCAACTGACCAAACAATGAAGATTGAATTATTTTCCAATGAGACTTCTTAAGGAAAGTTTTCTAGAGAAAAATCCCAGACAAGGCTTATAAGCGTTAAGTCAGATGTATGCAAAGAATAGCGAGCATTAAGCAAGACGTTTTACAAACGTTCACATTTTATTTAATGCTTTCATATGTGAACAGTAAATATTTCTCATTTAAATTACTCCTCAGTTACAGTTGTAAGCGTGAATGATTTTTCATTGATTGAATTCGTCGGTATACATATTATCACTACTGGCAAAGACTTCATTGTGCCTAAATAGCCATTAAAATATATTAATTAAATGCGTTCTTACAGTTCATCTGGTTAAACAGAGCTCACTATATGTTGAAAATTAAGTTCACCATGATGCCATACCGGACGTGTTATTCGAAAGAATGTCGATCAACTTTGCATACCGATATTTATAATTTCATTAGTCCTCTGTCAAGAATAATTTAATTCTATTGGATTTAAATAATACGTCTTTTAATTCTGTTTTACTATTAATTATAGATATGATTTAAATCTAAAAAAACTGTCTTCATGCCGGTAATTGTTATTTCGCCGTGGTTTGACAAAAATAAATCTTCGATAGAAATGTAGTTTAAAATACCATCGCTCTGCTTTTTCGGGTATTGGTCTGAAATTCCTTGTAATAAGACTTAAATCGCAGTGCAATATCCCAAAATAGGTATTCCATACCGTTACTTCCCTTTATAAATCAATAAGTAATCATTCAATCTTTCAGTCCTTCTCCACAGTGCTACTTAATCGAATCACTCGTTGGAATGAGGTATTGAATGAGGCCCCGGATATTTAATGATTGTCTAAACATAATCCAGTCAAATCGAAAATGAGTATTTACGTAATTAAATTAAAAGTTTTTGGGTAGAATATTAAATAATTCTGATTATCAGGATTACAAATTGGAAACATTAAAGTAATCATATTTGGATATTATATCTTAAATTTATATTACTCTACAGTATTATCTAACTGAAAAAATGGCAAATGCACTGACACATTTGAATTTACTCATTAATATATAATGATTGTTTTGAAAAACGCTTCGATATTTATTTTTGCTGCTATTGTGTTAAACTTTCGCGTTTCACATTTTATTTCTCGACTTCTATTATGAAACCATGCTTTTTTCTGAAGTTTTTGGCAATATAAATCACTCCATTATGACTGTTGTCTTACTTTCATGTGGAACGTACGTATAAACGAGTCCATGAATCCATGGCTTGAGTACCATATGCGTACCAACGTCACTGCTAAATAATGGATGTTCATATCCTCTGCTTATTTTTTTAGAGATGGGGATTGAGGGAGGGGAAGAAATACAGAAAAATATGTGCCATTTTTGGTATTTAGATGATGATGGTGAAGGGCAAATAACATTTTTCCTCGTTGTTTCGATAGGCCATTTACGAGTATATAGGTTGTTGGCCATAGGGTTGAATTTATCCTTTCCATATTAATGAATCGATTCCATCTAGAATATGAATGGTTTTCTATAAGGGGGATGTACAGGTACAGGTCCTGTATATGTGTGTGTTTATGTGCACATATATATATATATATATATATATATATATATATATATTCATTCAAATTGAAATAGAGATAAGGAAAATGGTAAAGGAACACATATAAAGGACAAACACAACAGAGGTGGGGATGGCGGATGTGAGCAGATCACGAATGTAAAAATATTTTCCTCGACCGGGACTTGAACACCGGATCTCTCCACTTGCCGGGCGGATGCTCTAAACCACCTGAGCTATCGAGGAAGAGTACTTTTACATTGAAATCTGCGATCTTATAAAGCGCCAAAGTGCTCCGAATCATTGCCCAGAAGATGGCGTTAGGGAGCTGTTACACCCACCAAAGGAGAAATTGACAAACACAAGAGGAAGATCGCAGATTTCAATGTAAAAGTACTCTTCCTCGATAGCTCAGGTGGTTTAGAGCATCCGCCCGGCAAGTGGAGAGATCCGGTGTTCAAGTCCCGGTCGAGGAAAATATTTTTACATTCGTGATCTGCTCACATCCGCCATCCCCACCTCTGTTGTGTTTGTCCTTTATATGTGTTCCTTTACCATTTTCCTTATCTCTATTTCAATTTGAATGAATATTTATTCGCCATATGGCGGTATTTCGTGTTTGAATGTATATATATATATATATATATATATATATATATATATATATATATATATATTTTAGGTAATCTACCGGTTAAGGTAGGTTTTTGGATGGACCCAACTATCAAATAAACATTTTGTGACTCCCCCCCACCTAGCAAACTAATCTATATCAATATATATATTTATATATAACTTTTGGACGGCACAATAGAACACACAATAAAACAGATAACACGTAAAAGGACACTCACACTGTAGATGATTTAAGCTTTCGGCCTACTCCGAGGCCTTCTTCAGGTCAGACTCGGCCTTCAGAAGGCCGTCCAAAAGTTATATCGCTCTCGTGAGTACTTCCGCATCATCGATATATATATATATATATATATATATATATACTCACATACATGCACCCACCAGATACACTGCATAATGTGGAAGGCTTTCCTATTAATACTCTTTCTATAAAATTCTGCAGATTGCGCCTTCATCTCCATTGCAGCTTCTCCAATTATTCCTTGACTTACAATTTGGTGTAACAACAAAGAATAATTCTTTGCTATTCATCCATATACAATATTTAAACTTATAATATTTTTATCATCATCATCATTTTTAATCATAAAATACTCTATCCTGGTTACAATTAGAAATAAAACTAGAGGATTTAATATTTGAGATAAAAATGTTATGAGTTTTCATTGTTTTCGCAACCGTGGTAATGAGGAGCTTTTTAGCGATATTCAACGATAAAAAGGCGCCCCAAAAGTTTTTGAATCAAAGAGAATGGCAACTTTTGAAGGTGAACATTTATATTCACAAAATTCGGGGGAATAATGGCATGCTTTTCAGTTATCAATGCTTTGCTTAAAACTGTGAAGCTAAACCCCGTATATATGGCATACATTACGTGGTTTCTGTAGTTTTATTTTTATATTTCAGCTGACGACACCAGTGTTTTGAGTTATTTTCCATCCTCTGCAGAGGACGCACGTAGGCTTCATCAGCATACGCTCCCGATCCACCCATCAAACGCACATAGGGAAAAAAACGCGAGGTCTTTTAATTTTTTTTCGACGGACATAAAAACTCTCATGCCCTCTCATAAATTCTTTATGAACTGAAATCACCGCAGTATCTCGTCCGCTTCTGCAAAAAAATCACGCAAATAATAAACACCCCCGAAAAACTGCCGAACGTTCTGTTTTTCCCCACCGTCTCCCTCTTTGCCTCTGGACTTAAACCTTACTCCCTCTTCGCAGATCTTCCCACTCATCCGCACCCTCTTTCCCTCCCTTTTCTGCTATCCTATCCTCCCACCCTCCTCGGCTTGGACCATCCCAATATCTTCTCAGCCTCCGAGGTCATAAAACAGAGACCTTTGTGAGGTATCACGGTCGTGGTGCACCATGGAAACCGATGACCATGTGCCCGTGACGCAATGGCTCCCACCCTTGCCCGCCTCCTGAACTCACTCCCCGCCCTGACCAAATAGCCCACTCCCGGTGAGTGACCACTGGCGGCTTCGTAACTGCCTCCGCCACGGCAACATCGCCACAGCCGCTCCAAAATGTATGAAAGGACGTTGCGGGGTGGGGAGGATTCACATTTTCCGAAGTTGTGTTTGGGGCGGGATGGTCGGTGGTTGGAAGGGGCGGGAGGAAGCATCCTACTCTTGCTCTAAACCCCTTCCCCGAACTCGGTCCATCATACCTCTCCCCCCTCAGAATTGTTTCGGCCGCGTCACCCACCATTCACACTGCCGTTCAACACGCAGCCTCGGAATAATATTTCAAGGATGCAGAATTATATGCAAATCTCGACAAAATTTTTACCGGTCAATGAAATATATTTTCTCTCATTCCTTTCCTACTTCACCTTTAAAAATAATGTTTAAATGGCATACCAGTGATTGATGTTATATTTGAACCGAATTAATATTAGTGAAATATATTTTATCTCATTACTTTTCTACTTCACCTTTAAAATTAATATCTAAATGGCATACCAGTGATTTATGTTATATTAGGAGCGAATTATTAAAAAATAACTGCACTAAGTAATGGCGAATTTGTCATTGCATTATATGACAACGCTACATGTTGTAGTAGTCTAGGCTGTGTAGGCTACAGTTGTGTAGCCATAAAAAGAGTTGGAACGATTTTCAGCTAGATATGAAATATGAAGAATGTGTCAAACACGGTAATTCATGAGTTGAATATTTCTATTACGATACTTGAGAAAGGTAAAAAAAATTAAATAAATAATTCTACTTTTATATTTTACCACTATAGTACTTCTAGGTTAAATGTCGCTGTTTATACACCTATCAATTTAAACCTGCTCACTTATCATGATAAATAGCCTTATTTCATTGCATTGTGCCGAATTAACCTGGCCTTAAATCGTCTATCTCCGAAGCTTATTTCCGGAAGACCGATTTCCAACGGAACACTATGCTGGTGAAACGTGTCTATGTGCGAGTGAGTTGGTGGATGAATGCATCCTGAGAGAGAATTAAGCTGGGAAAGCTATTACGGAAAGCCGGTGTTTCCACGGCTGTACCAGACATTGAAGTGGACTAAGCAGGTGACCACGTTCCGAGGGGGAGTGGAATTGAAAGATAAAAGTGAGAGTTAAGTGGGAGAGTGCATTGTCCGAAATGCGGATTTTGAGGTGAAGGTGAAGTTTGAGAACAGAGAGGTTGATAACGTCCTCGTACTGGAAGATAGAAAAGGGAAAGAAAAAGATTTAATGGGAGGAAAGTAGATGACGAAGAAGTGCAGACTGCAAAAGGAAGGATTTCCCAGAGGGAGAGAGATAAATCATCACGGAGGCGTTTCATGGCGTAACTCATCTGGGTCTCCACTCCGGCGTATCCATCCATTCTATCACCGAGAAGGGTTGGTATTCCGTGTAGACTGATGGAAGGGTGTAGTTTTAATGCTGGAAAATGAGGCCGGAGCATTTATTTGTTGAATTGTTTGAGTTGAGATCACAAACACGAGAAAAATTTGAAGAAAATATGCGTAAGTGTGTTCAGCGAATGTCGGACTGGTTGCAATCACGAACTCTAGAAATGGCTACCAGCATTCCACTGCTTTTTTGGATATTTTTTATTTGCTTGACGCTTGTACTTTGAGGGAATATTGTTGTTTTTGCGCACTTTTTTATCATTTTGGGTGAATAATTTCAAAGACAATGGACAATTTTTCATGGAAATATGCCACCATAACTTGGGATTACCTTTTGACTGGGAAGTTACCGTATTTCTTGTTACTAAGACTGGAACTGGAAAGGTTTGCGACAGAATTGATGAGATACACGTACTTTGAATCACGGAGGCGGCCAGGATTCTTTAGCTCCATCACAGTCTGTCCAACCCATGCGATTAGATATAAAGGTGCCAGTGACCCGGATAAGGCACAGATGAATATTTGGCCATGTGATAAAATCGCCATCAGACGTAGTACACGGTATCATCAAGACTGTAATTTTGAGATAACATCATTTAGTGCCGTATAAATTGGTCGACGATAAATCAGGAAAAAACCGTGGTTATTATCTCCTATGTGTTCACCTCTTAACCAATGTGGCCGTTTGAGAAACGACCTCATGATGGGGTGACAGTATAATTAATTATTCTGGCATCAACGCTAACTGTCGATAGTAGAATTACCTTCTTGATTCCTTTGAATGTGTCAGCATTCGCTATGTAAATAGTTCATCTCTATCAATGCAGCAGAATTAAAATATATAAAACGAATTCTTAACGTGCGTAAAACAACCAAATAAACGAAAAAATTCTCCGCTAGCACCGGGGCTCCGTAGCTAAACCAAATGAGTGAAATAGAGATGCGATGTTTTTTATGGAATATATTTTCGTAGGAAGATTATCAAAATCTCTGTAGATATACTATGGAGTATATCCTGTGAAGAAGAGATATAAAAGGGATTGCGTATTATTATCTTAAGTGACACCTTTTACAAACTGTTTCTTAGGGTTTCAGAGTCAGACTCTGGCAAGTAAAGGAATTAGAAATAGATTTTTAAAAAGCAGGAGAAAATATGAATGATAAATTGGAATTGATCGAAGTAAGAGCCGTAACGAGTGGAGGACAAGTAGAGGTCATATAATCTTACGTGATTTAGGCGAAGACATTTGAGAAATATTCTTTTAAATTTTGATTTTTACTTTAATTTTCCTAGAAATGCCCATGCAAATAATACTACGCCATTATCAATGATATCTGAAATATAATAGTTAAAATATTTACGTCCGAATATTTCTCAAAATGACGCAAAACTCAAAAGGTTTCTCACTGAAAGTTTATCTTAACAATTGAAACATTAGTAACTTCTCGGTAAACGTTTTCCATCGACAGTTTACCTTCAAGGAATTGATTTGCTAAAACTTCTTATTCATGCCTCTCTGGTCACTGCCTCACAGTCTCTAGCGCCCAAGGGGTTGAGCGCATCCCACCGTTCGAGAAAAACCAGTGTAGAATGCATAGTACCTAGTCGCACAAACGTATGGAGAGAGAGAGGGAGAGCATTCCCGTGTAGGGGAATTGAAAGAACGTCAAAAAGAGATAAATTATCAGGGGATTTCGTTGCATTGAAAGGATTTATACTCGGAAAAAGTGTACCAGGACAATTACGAGCGGGAGAGTTATGGAGGGTTTAGAAGTACCGATTAGGAAAAACGCAAATGACTTGATGGAGAGGAGCTATTCACCGGGGAGGTGATGAGGCGCAGCACGAGCAGCGAATGTCTATCGCCTAGGAGGAACTCGGAGCACTCGGGAAGGGAGGGGTTATCGGAGAATAGTACACACATGCACGCCGGCGCATTCCAAGGGGTTGTGAGTAGTAGGGTGAGCGGGTGGTGAACTCGGGAGGAGGGTTAAGAGGAAAGAAAAAAGGCGTTTGCCAAGGGGTCGAGTGACGGACGATATCAAGTGTCGAAAGGTATGGAGGGCGAGTAAGAGGCTTATAAAAGAGAGGGGCGTCTAAGCGAGTGACAGCCAAAGTCCTTCAAGAGGAAGAATTAGGGTCATCAGACTGCCTTCTGTGCCTAATCTTGAGGGATTTTAGAAATGGGGTGCCACCATTCAACATGAAAGGAGAAGGTATTTGAGTGCATGGTAGAAGGCAGACAGGTGCACTTATTTTTGGAACAATGCATGAGAAAAATAAATTATACTAATAATGGTCTAATTTTTCCACTCTTGAAAAAATCCAATGGCAGTATTACATAAAGTATGTTCTCAGAAAAGTTGATTAAACAAAAGTTCTACGATGAGCATTGGTCAGTATTGGGTGGTTAACCTAAATAATAGTGTCTTCGACCTAATTAGAAAGGAGAACAAATATACGTACCATTAATTTGGGCTAAATTGAAACATAATGCGGAATAAATGTAGCCAAACAAGAACGATCTTATAAAAGAATAGTAATATTGGGCGGTGTGAATGGATAGAGAGTTTACGATAGAATGCGTTTAAGAAAGAAACTGTAGGGTAAAAATATTTTTAAAACATGCTGAATTACTTTAAAAGTATATGAAAGTGTGTCATAGATGACATAAATCTTTGTGGAATTAAAATTTCCTCTGAGTAATAGAATTGGTACGCATAATAATTTTGTTCGATGCCCGCATAAATAAGTTACGGCATTCATAGCATTTAAACTTTGAACTAAAATTAAGAGTAAAAATAGGAGTGTAAGTTTTTTGGGGGAGGCGACAGCTAACATGCCATTAGGGATTGGTGGGTAATTTGATTTTAGTAGGATGTTCAGGGAATGAAGGTAAAGGGAGGAAAATCCGGCGTCGGAATTAGCTTTCTTAAAACTTAAGGTGAAAAAGGTCCAGAGTTTAACGTCATCTGACGGACGGTGTTCTCCACCTGAAGTGCTCTCCTTTTAGCACCACAATTAGGCGTAAAAATGAAATTAAATTGAAAAATGAAATTCGAAAAATTAAGATTGAAATAATTGAGAAATCTAGATTGATTTCATAATCGTTTTGAATTCATAAACTTTCATTACATAAGTAAGGTCATGGATTTGAAGAAGACATATGAATATTACGGTATGGCAATATTGCTCAAGAACAAGTCCTAGTAGTCGTGATAAATGAAGCGATCCGCCTGATAGTTTAATCAATTCAATTAGTTTAATCAATCAGATAATGGATTCATAAAATCACGAACACGGTTTCTTGTACAGTGGAAGTAATACGAGGAGTGTTCATAAAGTAAGACCCGTTTGGTCACAGGAAAAAATATATTCATATGAAACACATTTTATTGGCACTTTTAGTTGGCTACAAACCTACTTCACTTATCTACATAATCGCCGTTCACTTCTAAGCATTTTTCGTACCGCTGCACCAGCTTCTTTAACCCCTCTGCATAGAAACTCGCCGCCTGAGGGTTGAACCAATCGACAACGCCGTTCTTGAGTTCCTCTTCGGTTTCGAAACCTTGTCCACCGAACCACTGTTTCAAGTGCAAGAAGAGGAAGTAGTCGCTGGGTGTAAGGTCAGGACTGTACGGTGGGTGGTTTAAAGAGTTCCCAACGACCCAAAAACTCTCGTCCACTGGACATTCTTTGCTCTTTGTGGTGGTCGGTGAGCATTTTCGGTACCCACCTTGCACGCAATGTGTGGTATCCGAGGTTTTCCGTAACAATATTGTAGACAGCAGTGCGTCCAAGTTGAGAAAATTGTTCAGCCAGGCCATTAATTGCCAATCGACGATCACATCGCAGTTTTTGTTCCACTTGCGAAACAATTTCATCGGTCAGAATACTGGGCCTACCACTTCGCTCTTCGTCATGGACATTTGTTCGTACATTTTTAAAATCACAGCACCATTGTCTAACCTTTCCTTCACTCATAACTGTAGGTTTATAAACTAGGCATAATTCCCGATGAATTTCAGCAGCCGACAATTCTTTTGCATACAAGAATCGTATGATAGAACTCACTTCACAGCTGGCGGGATGAACGATTGTCGCGGACATTGTTGTTTGCATGCACGGACAAGCAAACGACTTCTGAAACAAAACAAATGCTGCTATAGCTTCTCAATGAATCAGTAGATGGCGCTGCAGGATCAAAACTGTGTTCTGAAGCGCCAATATTTAAATATAAGCAAACGGTACTTACTTTAAGAATACTCCTCGTATGAATCCGTTATAATAAGTAATGTTTTTTGAAGACGATCCCAAATTTATCCTCTGTAAATGTACTATTTTTATTGTACTACCGAATTATTTTGACATCCTGAAGCTTATTTAAAAAAAAGTTCAGTGCACAAACACTTTAATCGGTCATCCCAGCGAAAAATTGTTGTCATTTGATTTTTTTGTTTTCAATAGATGGCCTTACTCTGTCGTTTTTCTCTCAGCGTTTTGCACTAAATATAATTTTTAAAATGCAAATTAACAGGAATTTAGATGATATATTATCTCCGCGAAATACATTTCTTATTGTCATATAACATTTACCTTGGTAAAATAAATACCGGTACTAAACGTCTGTTCTTTGCAATGTCATGCGTTTGGGTGGAAGCCTCTGGATGCCCACTGACTCAATGCTAGAATATGGTTAAGATGTTTCTTGTAGTAGTTTACACCGAATCTTGAGGTAACTACCCATACCCCATTCATGTGATAGGTTATGAAGTGATTAATAAGTACACTAACTTCCGAAAAATAGTTACAGATAATTCTTTCTCTCTCTCACCATTTGTGAGAAGGAGAAATGATTGTTTTTCATGGTCCCCGTAACTTCCCGGTCAATTTTGGCCGCATATATTCTCATTTGTTGTGGTAAAAGAAGTATTTTTAGAACTCTAATTGGTAAAGCATTGAATCAGCTCCTATCTATGTTAGACAAAATAACTAATTTTCAGAGAATATTTAGACAATCATGACTTTTAGATTTGAACTCAAATAGGTATTGCACATTTTAGCATTCGATAATTTCAATTATAAATTCTATTGAAATATATCATAAATATATTTCAGTCCTCACAGTCTTCTCTTTACTCCGATTGTTTTTCAATGGAATATCTCCGGTAACTTGAATACTCTTCTACTCTGGATGCCGTTTGTTCTGCTGGCACAATAGATTTTTACCCAGTGTTGTCGATTTTGTTGGGCGTTTCTTTGCTTCTCTCTTTCTCGCTCAAACAAAGACGAGGTCTTTGCAGTTCGAAATCCTAGAGGAAAATGCGAAGGAAATTTGGCATCGAGGCTCTTCTTGAGCTTTCTTTCTTGGAAGAAAGCCATGATGTCGCAATAAAAATCCCTAACGTCGCACTAAACTTACGGACCAAGGAGTGTACCTACCATAGAGTTATCCGGTCACAAAATGTGGCCCGTCCTAGTTTCATCGCGCAGTCTGTGGAGCGTTGAACTACGCAAGAGGGTACGTACGTATAGTCGGTGAAGAGTGGGATTTGAGATGGGTTGTGAAAAGGTGTGGCGTAGTAGAAAAAGGTGGTGAAGAGAACGAGTGCGATACTCGAGCAAGGACGCGAGTGCGTTCGGAGCAGTGGTCGGGAAAAGACGGGCGTGTAAAGAAATGAGTATGTGTGCGTCAGGCCTCGCGGGCTTCGCGGGCATGTGGGCCGGTGGATGGAGTGGAGTGGGAACTGGAGGAAGGGAAGGGCCTTTGAGGATCTCGGGAACGTAATCGTGAGATGTAAAGTGTCGGCCTTCACGCGACATGAAAAAAAAACTCCTTCTTCAAAGTAAGATGTGGAAGAGAGTCGTTTATATTAAGGTTGTATGGCTTGGTTTGGCTTTAATACTCGTTGCCAAGGGTTACGGTGAAAAGAGAGACTTACGACGAAGGAGAACGAGACCTGCCCTCGCTAGAAGGATGGAGGAAGGGGAGAGGATGGGGTAGAGATCTTCCGGACTAATCTAATGCATGACCCCATTACGTCTGGGAATGGTATAAAGGTAATTATTAAGTCCTAGGATGGGTATTCATTGCGAGGTGCGGGTTAGGATTAATCGCGGTCATTTGGAGCGGAGAAAATGCGCTTTGCCCAACGCGGTGGTCTTTATGAGCTCTCGGGCTGAGGAGACGATGAATAAATTGCGAGCGAGTTGCAGCTCTTGATTTGTGCTAGAGGTTAAAATTTTATCCTACGGGGTAATGTCCCCACTCGTGTTGTTTCTGAGTGATAGTGGCGCATTTTTCACTACTCATGTTTTTCAAATTACTGCAAAAACTAAGTGCGATATAAAAAAACTGGTGTCCTGCAAATTACGTACTTTTTGAAGATTTTAACTGAGGAAACGGACGGAAAAGAGCCATGTGATTCGAATTTTATTTGAAGGAATTTTCAGAATTCCTCGACGCATAATTTTTTTAGGAGATAATGTTATTTGATGATCGGCCATTAAGCTTTAAATTTAACATCGACCATTTCACGTTGACTTCGTTCTTTTATTGTTCACGTGTGAGTTTTGGGTAAATTAAAAGAGTAAAATATGATCCTATTTTTAATCTTTGAAAACGTGCTTTAATGATTCATTCGACCGATATCTTGTTTGAAATTTTTGTAACTTTTATGATAATAATAATATTCCATTTTACAAAATATAATTTTAATTATCTTAAACTGGCGGAATGCATGAAATGAATTTTGAATCAGTGATGGATTTTTAGTTCCATAGGTTCAGATTGTCAATGTTACGTTAAATACTATTCCCCTAATCATTACCGCAGGTTCTTCAGGTAAATAATGAATTAAAATTATGATAGCATTAATCATGATATTTATGTTTCTATATGTTTCCTGAAGTTTGAATCAACCGTAAATTAAAATGATTTAACAGTTATTATACAAACATTTTAAAACTTAAAAATGGGGTTTGTTTATTCTATTTCACAATTATTAATATTTTCGTGCATTTTTATATTTCTAGTGTAAATTGCTATATGGTTAGTTACATTGCGAAAGCGTGCTGAAATTAGTTTTTCAATGAGTTTTTGAAGAAACTTACTAATTTGTCTTTGATCTCTATAATAATGGGGTATTACAAACTTCTTCTAGTTACGGCATGAATTTGTGAGATTTAGTTTTTCTGTTTTTCTGCGTATTTAATGTTCGTGTGATGAAGGAGTTCGCGACACGCTTTCAACTGGTTACGTATAATCACCTCCTGGGAAAAGGATTCAACTCTGTTTACGAGGAAAATGAGCGCACACAATGCTGGAGATAAATAGTAGGAAACAGAATGAATGTCTTGTTTTTTTACCTGTGCTGTGTTTACATATTTATTGTACTTCCTGCGCGGTGATTATGAATTGCTTTTTCAACTTATTTTCCGCTATAAGAGAACACCGTATTCATTTCCCATCCTCTATTCTATAAAAACGTCAGAGGAAATCGCTTAAATAAAAATAAATGCATATAGGGAAGAGAATAATTGACTCGTAGGTAGGTACTCCTGGGATGGACACGAAATTGAACTGAGAGTGAGGTGCAGACACCACGAGTAGAAATTAAGGCAAAGTCACGAAAAACAAGAACAAATGAGAGAATCGCCGGGCGCATAAATAAACCAATGTGAGCGGATCGGAGCGGCGAGGGTGGAAGAGAGAGGAAGGGTGAGGCGGTGGCCGCCGCCGGGGGGAATTATCCCCCGGTACCCCGAGGCCGGAGGAGCGTAAGGTATTAAAGGTTAAAGATGGCCTCTTGCTCCCTGCGTGTCAGTTGGGCAGCGGGACCCCTTGGGTGGGTGGGCGGGGTAATGGCAACCACCGGAACGATCCCAAGGTGAATTGGATTATGCCTCTCCACCCACCACAAAACTCTTCTGCGCCCTTCCCCAACCCCCTCCTCTTCCCTCTCCTGCCCTTTCGATTTTTCTGCCCGCCGGCCCTCCCACAGGGGGCGGACGTGGGCGGGAGGACACGGAGCCTCCCCCTCCCATCGTTTCTACCCCCTTCGGAACCACCACCACTTCCTCCTCCCACGGAAACCCTTCTTTGAAAAGGGAAAGGTATAGCGTGAGGGCCAATTAGTTAGTGCCTCGCTCTAGAGAGATCGCCGGGGCTAGCTCGACCTGCCGGCCGGGCTACCACACCTCACATCACTCCATCCCGGGCCCCCAGGACAGACTCCCGTCCGTCCTGGACGCGTGCAATCACTCGGATGCGAGCCCTATACTCCCCGCGAGAACTCCCTCACGCCTAACCCTTCCTTCTCCGCCGGACTAAATCGCCACCCCCCGGGCGGCAGGAGGGTGGCGGTGGAGGCGGCCAGCAACTCGCGAGGAGACACGCAACGGCGGCCGGCCCATGTCATCCCTCAACGGAAAGTCCGCCCATCCAAAAGGTGTTCTCCCCGTGAACTTCAGTGCGTCTGTTATCCCAATTTTTGCTCTCCGAAATTCGATCGCGGACTGTGCCGCTATTATGCTGCCATGCAGCCAAGCGACCCACGCCAGGGGATTCTAATTCTTTACGTTTTTATTTTATCCCCAGAAAAAGTCAACTGTAATGCTGTAACATGTCACGTGACATCGAAATGGCCCAATCAGCCATCTACATTGAAAAAATAATTAAAACGACCCAAGGCTCACCTTTCGTTGAAAGCATAAAGAATTGCTCCGACTATCAAACGCGTAGAAAAATAATAGGGGGAATTTCACATTCAGGCGATGAATTACAGCCTTACAGAGGCTCAGGAGAATAAAGTTTCATGTAGTAGCGTAAAAATTTTGAAAATGATGTTAATTTTATCGAAGGCAAATTCTTGTTGGATTGTTATGAGACGTGTTTGTTTTCGCGCTACTGTATCCGCACAGTATATTATTTCACTTTCCTAAGGGTCTTAAGCATTCCGTATTGGTCCCAGTTGCATCTTTCTTCCTTGGTGGATAACTAAGCTACGTGGGATCCAAATATGACCCAAGGGTCATTTGTGAGTCCATTAAAAGAGCCATAATAGCGTCCTTCAATGCTCCCATATCATCTATCAAGCTTTTACTAATATGCCATGCTAGTGCTAGCAGAGTTTTGTGTGCCTGTACATATATCTTCATTGCATTTGTAAATTTCTCGGATATAGGGAGCTAAGTGAAAATTGTTGAACCGTCGTTGTTTTCAGCCGTGAAACTTTCGTCGGAACTCACGGTAAAATTGTACCACGTTTACGGTAAATTATGGACAGCTGTAAGATATGTACTGTATTATTATCGTTTTATTCTGAAAGTATATACGATTAAATATTTTTATGAAATATATATATTTATTAGGCGAACGGTAACTACGGCCGTATGAAAATAATGGAAGAGTTAACCCCAGCCGTACTCTCATAAATGAGCTAGCTTGGATCCAAGCTAGAGAGTGCGTGATTAATTTTCATTAAATAGTATAACTTTTAATTGAATCACCAGACACACTGTAGTTCTAACCGTACGCGTGATCTATTTAGCTCAATTATTTTTAGTATCTTTTATAAATTGCAGTTATTTTTATTGATTATATCTTTTTAACCGTACGCGTGATCTATTTAACTCAATTATTTTTAGTATCTTTTATAAATTGCAGTTATTTTTATTGATTATATCTTTTCTAATTTCCCTTACCCATCCTTTGCCATTCAAAAGAGTACGACTGGGGTTAACTTTTCCCATTATATATATATATATATATATATATATATATATATATATATATATATATATATAGATAAACCATAAACCATAAACACAGTAATCAACCCGAAGGTCGGTTTAGTAGGTGATGGTAGAGCTCACCCGTGTACCAAGCCCGACGGCGTGTGAATATTCACACATCAGGGTAGGGGGGCCAGTTCCTTTCCCTGTGCCGGTTATGGCTTCCCAGGAAGACCTGGTACCCGAAAAATCAACTAGCTTGGGTGGAGCTGCAGGTTCCCAGAGTGCCTTGCCCGGGATTCGAACCTGGGACCCTCCGGTCAGTAGTCCAACGCTCTACCCACTAGACCACTGCGACCCGCATATATATATATATATATATATATATATATATATATATATATATATATATATATATATATATATATATATATATATATATGTATGTATATATATATTTTTTCAGGTAATCTACCGGTTAAGGTAGGTTTTTGGATGGACCCAACTATCAAATAAACATTTTGTGACTCCCCACCTAGCAAACTAATCTATATCAGGTCCCTCTTCATCTCGGTGTACTTCTTTCCTCCCTTCATCCCGTCCAACATCCCTATCCTGTTCCTACCCTTACCTCGCTTGCCCAACATTCTTCCCTCTATTACCCTCTTCAACATTCCACTACCGCTCAATACGCCCTTCATCCATTTTTCCTGCCTCCATAGGATTTCTCTCAACAAACCCCTCTCCTCCCCCACCATTTCTAGTACTTCCTCATTTGTTTTCCTTTCGGTCCATTTCACCTTTTCCATTCTTCTCCACACCCACATTTCAAAAGCCTCCAATCTACGTCTATCCTCCTGCTTCAGCGACCACGTTTCCGCACCGTACATAGCTACGCTCCATATCTGAGTTTTTAAGAGTCTTGTCTTAACATCCCTACTCAACGTCCCTGTCTTCAACTCCCTCCTCCTTGAGAAAGCCTCCTTGCCTAGCGCAATTCTTCTCCTTACGTCCCTACCACTTTGACCGTGTTGGTCCAAAACACTTCCGAGATATGTAAACTGTTCTACCTGCTCTATTTTTTCCCCGCCTATTTTAATATTTAGCTTAGCCTTTTTCTTTCTGGAAAATCGCATAACCTTTGTTTTATTAATATTTATTCTCATCCCATATTTATCGCACTGAACCTCCAATTCACTCAACAATGCTTGCAACCCCTTGGCTGACTGAGCAACTAATGCTTGGTCATCAGCAAACCTAAATGTATATATATATATATTAATAAATAAATTTATCAATGGCAGAAACTTTCCTGAATAGTAGTGAGACTTAATTTCATTAAATTTATTTTTAATAAAAATATGTCCGCCATAAAATTCTGATTTTTTGACGATGATTTAATTCCGATATTTATTAGATTCTCACAAAGATTTGGAAGTTTCTACGTATTTGTGGGGATGTATTTCGTATGGAACAAAATGCCTTGTTTATCTTTCGTAGACGTGTTACTAGGTGAGCATGGACCTTGAAACAAACTTCAACGTTGCTCAATATCCGCGGCTGTCTCTCGAAGAAGTATTCCGCACTACGCTTTCCAAGAATTAAAGCAAAATAAAATCGCGTAGGAATGTGGGAAAATAAAAATATGAGCGTGGGCACAACAGGTGGCGCCGTCAAAAAAATTAGGGAAAGAGAGGCAGAGCAAGGGGAACACATGCAATTGAAAAATTTCGGCGAAAGGAAGGGCGTTTGGAGTATGAGGGCGGGATGGAAGGGAAGGGAGAGGTTGAAGGAACTCAAAATGTTAGCCAAAGAACAGCTTCCCCTTTCCAGCCTCACAATCCTATCCTCCTCCGCTCCTATCTTCTCAAAATCGCCGATCCAGCTTCTTCGTTTCCTTTCATTACCGCTTCTTGGCTAAGAGAAAACTATAATTTTTCCTTCCACAGCAGTGGTTTGAAACCACACGTTAAAAAACACTGAAATCTCCGTCATTCAAAAGACCTTGCTTTCGTGACTGGAGCAGGAAGCCACCGCCAACTGAAACTCATTTTTTCTGTTGTGTCTGCCACGCCGAGCCATCAATATAAACGGGATTAATACTTCCCATAGTCATTTTTGTCTAAAATTTTGCGACAGCTATTAGTGCACCTAGTTTTATGTTTGAATTCTTCCATCTGAGTGTGCCGCATATAAATTAATTACCATCCGCGCGTAAATATTTTATTACTCATTTAAATATTTTCCTCTAGCGAGTGTCGGAATGAAATCTAGTTAAAAGGATGCTCTTTTAGAAATTTGATATGTATTTTCATTTCATCCGAACACTCTGATATTATCGATAAAAATTATCCAGAATGCAAGAGCTGATTGATGAAAGATCTGGTGCTTTCCCGGCATATGAGTTGGGTGAATTCTTCTCGGGTCTTCCACCAGGTTAATGTCTCCATAGCTGCCGACGTTTCGATTCCCGACTCGGTCATCGTCTTCAGGGCTTCAGGACCCTGAAGACGATGACCGAGTCGGGAATCGAAACGTCGGCAGCTATGGAGACATTAACCCGGGTCCTGAAGCCCTGAAGACGATGACCGAGTCGGGAATCGAAACGTCGGCAGCTATGGAGACATTAACCCGGTGGAAGACCCGAGAAGATTTCACCCAATAACTGATTGCTTTACCCATCTAAAGGAGAAACGAGATCAAACAATAGACACTGTCATTTTTCCCTCCAACTTGGCACAGGAGGGAGACGTTTCTGGCAAAGAAAAGTCACGAAGCCTAAGAGAGAGTGCAGGGTTGTACACAATGAGTCATCCGTTAAAAAGAGAAAATTTCCTTAGCGTAACAAGCTCTTATTTAGGAAAATACTAGACCGGTGAAAAACTTCTAATATAATATTTACATAATTTTGTATTTTTTTAATTTTATACATTTGTACATGTGTTTCTAAAATTTGAGACACATGGTGATTAATATCTTTAGTGCATAAAAGCTCTTAATTATGTACGCCCATTGTTGTGCGCCTGTAAATTCCAAATTAAATTATGAATATCATAAATTAGGAATTAGTGGCGTAGTGTGCGGTAATAATTAAATAAGTTTATGTGAAAACCTTGTAACAAGTATTGTAATCAAAGTCAAGATTTATAGGCGGAAATATATCCATCTTCACTTAAAATATCTATTACCATGCAATAATTTCAATTAATTTGTTGCGTATTACTTAACTAGCGTCTAATGGACTTTATTATTTCATAGACATAGAATGTGTGCTGGTATTGATGTCAAGGCTATGTAATCATTATTTTTGTTTTTGTCCAAAAAATACATTAATTTTTCAAAGGATTGTATTTTCAAAATTGTTAAAAATAAAATCAAGACAGAAGAAAATTATAGCTGATTTTTATCGTTTTCAACGCATGAATTTTTAATTTTTAATATAAATTGTGCACTCGGGTACATTTTTTACACCAATTTTAGTTTGAGTATTTCGTTTGTAGGCTAGATTTTCTGTTTTAAATTACGGATAAGTCACTCAGACCGCAGGGTGAAAAGTTTATGTGAGAAATCATCAGCCAAAGAGGGAAGGGGAGTGACCATTCTACGTGTGATATTATTTTATGTGCTGGAATCCTATACTGCCTGTTTAACTCTACTTACTGAATGACACAACTATAGGTTAAATGGGAGAACCATGAGTTGTGTTTCGGATCATGAATTAATAAAGTTCAACAGAATTGAAAGCTGCAAGAATTGAAATGAAAATGAAGGAGAAAGGATGGAAATGAATGGTATGGGAAAGTAAGGAGGTTTGGGTGATGATACTGTAAAACCAATTCTTTGAGACGGAAGTCGGTAAATGTAAAACATTTGCGCATGTAAGTGTTCAATATCGACGTAAAGTATTACTTTTAGCGTAAAAATACAGGTACATCCAAGAAATAGGGTGCGTTCCAAAAGTATTTAAATTTATTTTATTTGAGTAATTTATTTAACAGATTTGCACAAACAAAATTCATCAAAGTACTGTCCTTGGGCCTCTCTACACATTTTTCCAGCAACTTTGCCATGACCGGTACGCGCCCTGAAAGACGTCTTCGGGAACCTCTCGCAAGGTCTCCGTCACGGTTGATTGGATCTCTTCTATGGACGAAAAACGGGTTCCTTTCAGGGATGCCTTAATCCGAGGGAACAAACAGAAGTTTGCTCGGGCGACATCAGGACTATGGGGGGATTGGTGCAGCGTTGGCACCTGGTCTTTGGCAAGGAACTTGCGGACTCGTAGCGCGTTATGACAAGGCGCGTTGTCGAAATAGAGTTGCCAGATCGCGGAGATGTCTTTTCTCGTCTTGATGACCCTTTTTTGGAGTCTTCCCAGCACATCCACGTAGTAGGGAGCCGTAACTGTCTATCCTTAAGGAACAACCTCCTTACTGAGGACCACTCCTTTACTATCGAAAAAGACAATGAGCATTGTTTTCACCCTTTGATTTGCTCAGTCTTGACCTTTTGGGCTTACGGGACTGGTCGGTGTGCCACTCAGAGCTTTGGCGTGTTGTCTGCGTTGTATTAAAAAACCCAGGTTTCATCACCAGTGATGACGTCGTGCCAATAATCAGGTTTATTTTCAATACCTAGCAAAAGTTCACTTGAAATTTCCGCTCGGTTGGTCTTTTGTCACTCGGTCGGCGTGCAGAAGTTTACAATAACTGACGACCTGCCGCTTCCATAGCTTGGAGAGCGCTGAGACCGGTTTTGCGGCAAAGCTTAGAATCCCCTCACCTACTTCAAATGGTTTATCCCACTCCGACCTATAGGAGCGCCGCGGGAAATTCAATTACATTACAATTGGAACACATCCTGAATGTATAAGGTCCTAATTTTCTCCCTCGAGTCCTGCGGATCATATCACGAAGCGTTCTAGTAAATTAGTGGTCCCTGAAGTTAATTTTTTAGAGGTGGATTTCACTGTTTAAATCACTGGTCCGATTGGCAAGCTTGTTGGTCCACGGATAATTGAGATGGTTGAACTTCTGGCGTGGATTCTCGGCTCTAATAAAAAAAATAAAGTCAATCCTCAGATAATCTGATTATATACAACGATTTTAAAGTCTGTGGCTGAAATTTGTAGTTGAGAGAAAGTGGCAAAAAATTTGGAAAGCCCGGTCCCGGCATACCTTCATCTCACCATTCATCGGTCACGGTAGAGTGCTCGCGCGGTCAGCACGTGCTCCTGGTGTAGGGAGGGGGATTTTTAAGGCATTCGGGGATCAGATTACAGCCGTTCCGACTTCCCAACCCCCTCCCACGCGGATGGGGGGCGGTGTATCCATTTGGCGGCGGGCCGCCATTTTTTTCTCGCATCTCCTCTCTCGCTTCCCAGGTGTCCTCTCCCTCGGCGGTCCGCTTAATTTTTTTTCCGTGCTCTCGAGAAGGGTCGCAATTGACAGATAACGATGTTGATGGGTTCTCACTGACATCTGCTTTGCTCGCGCCTCGGGGAGATTTCGTCCCGTATTATAGAATAGGCAAAGGGTAAGGACGAAACATTGTCCACACGTCACACGTGACCCGATCGGGATCGGATTCCCGAATACGGGGTGACGACTGTCGAAATCGATTTAGACATCATGGGCATCAGTGCGGAAGGCTCGAGGGTGTAATATGTCCGGCTTGGGGCCACAAGTGTGCGGAGTTAGTGGTGGTGCATCGCGCGGTCTTCTGCCCCTCGTATCCGTCCCGCCGCCCTGTATCTTTTTATGCTCTCTCCTTTCGCGGGTCATCCGAGTTTTATTCCTCTGTGGTCGAGTGGACAGTGTCGGGAAAGGTATCGGAACGTGACAGGTAATGTTACTCTCCCAACGCGTACATTCGTTGCGCTGTAATATCAGACATTGAAGCGAAGGAGTGAAGTGCGAAGTGACTGTCACCGCCTCACGTTCTAATGGTCGTGATATTTATCTCATTGTGGCAGACATTCATATAGTTGTTAGTGTTTGCTCGCTCAAAAAGAGAATGTTATCTTAGTCACCCATGTGGCACGCCACCCTCCTCTGGTGACTATAAGCTGTATTAAGGTGATTTATTCTAAGAAAATGCCAGAGATGCCGCAACAGTAGCTTTTAACGGAATCAACCGCTAATGCGCATTATAACGAAACTATTTAAAAGTGTTAAAATCATTCACCTTAACTAGGATGCGATGCCGAATCCATCGATGTCCGGCAGACTGCTTTAACCGGTTAGGCTACCGAGACGTTCCCTTATACTCAGAAGTATAGGAGGCTTTAAAGTAAGAAGATGTTATGATAAAATACCGTACCTACTCGTACAATGTCACAGGTATTCGTAGGTGTTTGCGTTCCCCACAGTCCAGGAGTTTAAAGTCCACTTTTAACTCAAGGGTCTTGTGTTTCAGACCGGATGATTTTGATGTAATTACAGTTTTGTTTTTTAATGAAATTTGATTGAATGAGCTCACAAAACTCAGGAGCCCAGTTTCAATTCACAGAAAACCATTGCGGCGTCTTTTCCTATGGTGATGCTACCCTTAAGAAACCACGTGTAATAGGAAGATATCTAATGCGTTTTGAGATGCGGAAAAGATGTAGAAAATTGAGAAAGTAGAGCTAAAGTTTCATACATTGTAACTTGCTTTAAGCCTACTGCGAGTTCTTAGATTATTTTTTTATTATGAAAAATTATAATGGTTCAATTAAGTAAACTTCAAACAGAATGAATCGATCCAATAGAGTGCAAAAAAGGCATTAAAATTTTAAAGTGATTCCACCAAAAATCCGTCAGTTTGATCCATGTAAAGTGTTTGTCAGTTTTAAATCGAGTTGTAGGTTCAACTCTCTCCAAAGGAATGGATTTTGTGGGTCTAATTAAGTGAATACGCAATTACGCCGGTAAAATGGCCTTAACTGTCATTGCATCAATTTAAATTACAACTACTGCTTGAATTTGATTATTTCATGCAATGTAATTCGATCCGAGCAGAATTGATAAGTATTTTTGGCCGATAATGAACGTTTCTCATTTGAGCTTTAATTGAAAAGTTATTCCCCTCACTATTAGTTACTAATTTTTCTTCCGCCTTCATTAAAATTCTGAAATCCTCCCTTGTCGACTATCGTCCCTGCATCCCAGGAGATTTATTTTTATGCCCTCTTTAACTTGGATAGATTTTTCGCCTCGTAAATTCAAATCAGTAGCTCTGTCGTTGACGTTTATCCAGTCAATGCATGCCATTTCGGGGAATTTGAGATAACTAATTTGTGTTTCCAAAATGAAATGAAGGCTTTCACTGAGCTCGTTGGATTTTGTTTGTCCTTCCCACATCACGTCTCTGATCTTTTCTAGCCTCGACGTTTTTCTACGTGGATCTTCCCTCCACCCTTTGTTTATTCGTGGAATTATCTTTTTTTTGCCAAAAATCCAATCCAGCGGAGAATTTTGTGGAGAATTCTCATTTCATACGGAGTAAGCCCGCCATGAGAGAAAGAAATGTGACTTTCATAAATGTTCCTATTTTTGCCAAAAATAGCGAAACATTTTCCTATGATGGGAAATTGTGGCTTTCCGTTTCCATATTTCTTCATGATTATGTAATGAAGTCTCCAGACCAAAGATGTTTGCCTTTCTTCCGTAACGTTTTTCTCTAGATCTCACGTAAAATCTTGGATATATGTACTTTTGGTCGGGAGTAAGTAATATCATACAAATTTTTTTTCAAAAAGAAATTACTCTTTGTATCCATCCCTGGGCGGGAATTTGCTCAAATAGAGATACCTTCATCACAGCATTTCATTAAAGAATGTGACTCATTTAATTTATTACCTTCAGTAGTCAAATCTAATGTTTTAAAAATTTTTATGGACATTAAGTGGTTTTGAGAGCTGCAGCTAGCACCGCGCGTCAAATTAAAGTAACGTTTGTTTAGAGTTCTTTAAAAAAGATATTGATAGCTTTCTATCAGTAGATATTATGTGCAGTTCACCATTTTTAATAAGGCTTTTCAAAGACATGATGAGATTTCTATTAGCCGATAATGTGTACATTCTCCATTCGTGTCAACTTATAAAGTATTTTTTTTAGCTTTCCATAAAATGAGAGTGTGAAATATGTATTTCAACATGTAACTAAGAGCTAATACAGCTATGACGAATTTACGTGACTGCGGTACTTAAACCATAAAATATTTATGGCGTCATTGCTCTTATATCGTCCGGGCACAACTGTTTTTGAACGGCATTTATAGTTCTATCACATCGCGGACCAACAGTGCATTACAGCACTTTGCTTGCGGAACCGTTTTCAACGTTTTGAAAAATACTGAATTAAACATGAAGTGTTTCGACGTAGAAGTGAAGGGTAATGGCAAATGCACGTACACATGAAGGGGAGGGGTGTCCTCAATAAGCTATTTGAAACCTTCACTTTCACACCGGCGACAGTGCAATCGATGGCACACAAAAGCCAAGCCCACGATCCGCGCATTTCTTTCCTCCCGCCCCTTCTTTCCGTACTCTTTCACCTCCTCTATCCCTCACCCTGGTTTTTCAAAACCCTATCGCTCCACCTCGCGTGGGGGAGAGAAATCATAAATTCTTCATTAACCCATCCATTCGTGTATAGGCCAGAATGTTACCGGAGAAGAGAAATTTCCTGAAGCAGAGTGACTTTCCAACCATTAGCCCCTGGAAAATACGTCTTTTTGATGAAAAATGGAGAGGAGTGTGAGGGATGTGGGAAGAGGGTGCTGAAAGGGAATGGAGAGAACTAAGGGAAGAGTGTTTTTACCGAAATCCTTGCGCTTCTTCCCTCCCATCCCCCCTCGCTACTCTTCGTGTTGTATCTCTTTTTTTCGCATATACCTCCCCGCCTTATGGTTTCTTCAGTTCACTCCCCCCTTTACCAGCTCCGTACCATCTCTTCGTTTCTTAGCCTCAGGTCGGAATATGTCTCAAAGGACAGGATTAGCCGTCTTCATTTTGTTTGAGGCTAAAAATCTTTTCGTGTCTCTTGTGCCCTCAACCTTGTACTACTTAACTCCAAAGTACGATTCTCAACCTCTGGTTTTATTTTTCGTAACGAATTCAAAAGGTGTCCTCATCAATATTCTTAAGTAGTCAACAAAATGTCTGCTCACTGCTTTCATTTAATTCTAAGTGTAAATTAAAACTATTCCAAATGTCTATCCCAAATGGCATGCTTTTTCAATGCCGTTTGCTCGTGGTTAGTGCTATGACTAATAACGTACTTCCACATATTTTCCATCGTTCTGTAGAGGCCTATCCCGTTATAATAATTATAAATTAATGACATCACGAATAAAACATATTTTTCAACTTGGCTTGTTGAATGAAATTCTAGACACACTTCTGAAAAATCGCCCCTTTCATGGGATGATTCTTAAGTTTTCAATTTTAAGAAATACCGACAAATAAATATATTCATCACTCAAACTATCTCCGATAACGATTAAGCTTAATTGACTAATTTATTATCATTAAAAGAAAGATATGTTTAAAGTAATTTTAATGAAATGACTGCTAAATTCGCCTATGACCCTGTCACGAGTTTGTTACAATACAAAATGCCTCAAGATATAAGCTCCATCTTATTTCATATTCAAATGTACATTCGTATTCTTATAATTTGTTTAATTTCTTCTCACTCACTAAACACCATAGGCTTTTGATACGATGAAGATGTACCTAGAAATATACAAAGTTATCCAGTCTTAGTTCAGTATAAACCTTAATTTAATGTTTAGAGAGGAACTCTTCCTGTTTTAAAATAGAGCAGTCAGTCATGGTCAATCGATTATCTACATGTAATTGATATCTTTAGTATTCCCATATACAAGTTATGTTGGAGTTAAACTGATGTTTTCTTAATTCTATTTAACTTAAGAAATTAAATATTATCTTTGCTTTCTACAGAAAATTTCTGTAGAAAGCAAAGATAATATTAAATTTCTTAAGTTAAACATGGATTTCTACAAAGTTAAGGCCTCAACCATTCAGTGCATAATTCTATTTACTCCATTCGACCGCCAAAATACTTCTGAGCGCTCTAAATTTACTTATAAATTTTGAAGACATGATTTGCTTTTCCGTTAGTGAGAAGTTTCATTAAATTCTTATGCCATTCTCCTAAAATCTACAGCAGCAGTAAAGTCATCACATTGATAAAAATCAAATGGCACATCAAATCTCCTAATTTTTTACCCTTTCGAACACAGCCTTTTTTAATTCGACCATATTCTATTTAATATTCTAGAGTAATGGCTTTCGTTATGGAGGGTAGGTTTTTCACTCGCCTTTAGTGGGCCAATTCATCACCAGTGCTCGCTGATTGTGCCTTTACGAAATATCTGTGCTTTCATTTCATGGAATTAATTTCATTGACCGTCAGTTCTGCCGAGTGGCTGGAGAGAGATTGGGGGAAGGTTGTAGAATGCCCTGGCGGTAGGGCGGCAGGAAGGACGGCATTTTCTCGTCGTCAGCGACTCCTGCCTCGCTCTTCCATAGTCTCCTACTCCCTTCCTCGCCATACTAGTCACCCTTCCCAGCACCTCCCCTTAGCGTCCTCTGCCGCTATGAATGCCTTGTGACAAGACAGTCTGTTTCTTCCTCCTTCGCCAATGAATCAACCCAGGGAATTTTTCCACGGTGATCTCCTTTTATTCCCTCCTCTCGCTTTTTTTTATTTTAACCCCGTAGCGTCTGTCACCGTCGCACCAGCTGGTGATGTCTGTGAGCGCGTACTCTATGGCGTCGGCCGGAATGCGTTGAGATGACGAAGGTTTTCTGGGGTGTGGGGTGAGCTGACTAGAGGGGGTGGGAAGAGAATATGAATTGGGGGTGCGAAGGGATTTTTGGGTCCGGGGATAATGCCCACGACCGTCTCCTCTCCTTCCTTCTTTCAACCACGCTACCCTCAATCCCTTTCCACTCCTCAGCTCCTTTTTAATATCATTTTTCGTTCGCCTTGCCTTCCCCACTTACAAGCCTCTCTCTCCTCTTACCCACTCCTGCCCTCTCCTCGGGTATACTGGATTATGAGGTGGTCACAGGATATGATTAGATTCCTTGAAGATTCCTCTCTTGTGAGCTATCCAGTCATTCCAATTTTCTCGCTTGCTTGTGGAGGCCTTGTATTGTCCCTGTTTTTTCAACTGCAAGGGCCACCCGTTTTCCATGAAGGCCTTTATCAGTCCCCCGGAACTCATCGCAATTCATTTCATTTTCCTTTCGCCGTTGTTATAATTTATTTTTACTGATTGACATTTGAGATCGGGAGGGAGTACGTAAGGATTCAATTATCCAAAAGCGTAGAGTGTAGCTTAGGTACCTCTTAAGGAGTAAGATTTATTTTGTTTTCGCACGAAATAAAACGTTTTTGAAAAAAATGTAAAAACAGATAAATGAACGTTGGGAAGAAAACGATATTTTGATTTATTTTTCTCCGAATTTAAAATAAAATTTAATTCAAACGTGGATTTGAATTGTTAACCGTAAAGTAGGATATTTTGATTTATTTTTCTCCGAATTGAAAATAAAATTTAATTCAAACGTGGATTTGAATTGTTAACCGTAAAGTAGATATCTAAGCATTGATACAATAAAATATCTTTGATGCATTAATAGATTTAAATTTATGGTTTCATCACTAAACTGCTTTTATCGCCATCAATATCATTTGATTCGATTGGTAGTGTTCCCTATTGTGACCACGGTTTTCTGAGATTAATAATGTCCTCAATCTTCCTTCACCCAACAATGCTCGTATTGATATCATCCGCTCGTGTCAGGATTAAAATGCTTCCCATTTTTTTCTGTATTTCAAATAATTTGAAGCATTGGCTATTTAATATGCACCTACTTAATTTCTCTGGCATATCTTCCATTCTGTGAATTATAGTTAATACTGCATCGCTTTACAAGTCTTAAAAATCTCACATTATTTTATTGATTTCGTTCAGTTCTTTTTCCTTTTCATGGCATACTTTGAGAAGGCCCATAAGGCCATAGAATATGAATCTCTTTACAAATAAATCATCCTAGTTGTTGTTACCAGCAGCATTTTGAAAATTATAGATTATTTTAGTCCTAACCTCTGTTCCCGATGTGCCTATATTAAAAGTAATATGTGTTTTATAAACACGTTAAAAAGTATGGAATTTTCTCTTTCATGCATCTATAATTTTTAGACTAAGAACTTAAACATCCGCAGGAGGCAATATGCTCGATTGACGTTTTCAGGCTTGGGTCGACTGTAGGGGTGAAATTTGATTTCAATTAATTCTTTCCGTCCGTGAATTCAAGTATAATATGTAGCTATTTTCCTTTATGAAATAAAAAAATGTAAATATGTACTCATAAAATAATCAAAACCCGGTTCCTTAATTGTATCGTACTATGGATTTGATAGTAATTTGACACACTATTATAAACAAAAGTAAACATTATACACATTGTTGCATGTAAGTCTACGTTAACGAAAGCACAGATTTCTTATTCGTGAATATTTAACATCTTAATAGCAATTATAAAATTCTTGATACTTTACATTACTAGTAAGTATTTAAAATTAACGTTTGATGTTTTCGTGTGGTATCGTATTAAGCTTTCTGGAAACATTATCATTCCATATTTTAGTCAAATATTCACGCAACCGTGTTGTTTTACAACAAATGGATACATTTTATCAATCTTGAATATGTATATTCGGAAAAAAACGAAGATAACATGTATTCCGGCCCTAATTATACGGTTGTAGAAACAACACCACTAAGGATCACTAAAGACATAAAGAAAACCAATGGAATTGCATTTTGCCGGAGACAGTCTTCCTTTTCTCCCTAAATATACGGTCTTTGAATATGATTGGTGGAGGCTGTAAACTATCATTTTATAAACACCTTTGGGTCGAAGCATACACCAATGAAATAAATGTAAATCGGATGAATATCGTGAGCGGAGCGTGTAAAGGAAGAATTGTAGTGAACCAAATGAGGAAAGAGGAGGTGGAATGACTGAGAGAGACAGTGTCGTTGCAGGACTATATTCGAATCATAGACTACATCGGATTGTGGGGCCTCGCTGGCTGAGTAGGAATCGGGGAGCTTTTCAAGCCGGAGGAGAGGGATGAGCGTACCGCTGACGAAGCGGAGCGGGTACATAGAGTAAGATACTAAGTACATAGATGGCGAGGAAAGGCATATGCATCTGAAATGGAGCGTAGAAACGAAGAACGCATGGGGAGGCATTGAATAATATGGGAGTTGGTAGCGCGTTGGACAGAGATTTGGTTCCATTTTTTTTAAAGTAAAATTTAGGAGAGCTCTCGCTGGATCGGTATGCTTTGGATAGTGTGCGTGTTACCTCTTCATTCTTGCCTCATTTCCCTCACCGCTTGAGCTTCAGTAGAATTCGATCGGTCCCGTCCGTTCTCCTGATCCCATCCCCTGCTCCCGCTAGAATCTACTCCCACTTTCGCCCCAGACTTATCCCCCTGTCTTTTTTTCTCTCTCTCTCGCCCTAATCTTCTGTGTCCGACTCTGCACTTAACCTTTTCCGCTAGGAGAGAGATGCGAAGGAGTGGGACGGAGAGATATTTTGACAGCACCTGTTTTTCGTGTCTAGCGTGAGGTTTCCTAAGCTTGAAAAGCTTTCATTAAAAGATGAAAACAATGACGCGAAGATGTTTGTAGGTTTTCCGCATCAAGATTTAATTTTGTTTATTTTTCTGAAAAACCAACAAAAATGTTACGTAATTTAAGAAATGTCGTAATTTTTTTCAGGTAACGTCATTGTGATTTATTACGTAAATAGAGGTATTTTTTTGGATGCAAAATTACTTATGGTCTAGTAAAATGAAAACATTCAGTGCTTCTTCATTTTACCTGAGAATTACCTTCCGTGAAGCAAGTGTGGTGGAAGACGCAGTGCAAGACTAAGGAATGCTTACAAAGGAAGGGCAAAAATAGGTACACTGAATAGAAAGATGAATGACCTTTCAAGAAGTAAGAAGGGAAAATCCGCGCAAACAATCAAAGATAAATCTGGGAAATTATTAATTAGACCATGGAAGATTCCAGAGAGATGGAAAGGATGTAAAGGGTAACTATATAGAAAACACTTAAGCCAGCAAGCTGACGAAAATAAAGAGAATATGAATTTGTTGAGGAAAATTTATATCGAGGAATATTTGATGGTGAGATAGAAAGGGTATTAAGGGTGTGTGGGTAGAAAACGCCGCAAAACTACTAAAATATTTAAGAAATCATGGGAGGAAGAGTTTTTATAAGCTGATTCGTAGTATTTATGAGGTAGTAACTAGGCTAGAAGATTGCCTCAGATATTTGTTATATCCCATCCAAAAAAATATACATCGGGACTATAGAACAATAAGTTTGATTTCACATTTCCGTTAAGTGGTACCCGGGATCATCAATAAGAGAATGGCGACGAGAGCAAATTATTACTTAGAGGATGATCAGTTTGTGTTCAGAAAATAGAGAGGTACCCGTGATATCATAGCAGTAATGAGACCAATAATAGATGGAAATATGATTATAATCAGGATGTATTTGTTTCTTCGTAGATTTAGAGAAGGCGTTTGAAAGAGTGAATTCCGTATAATGAATTAATTATTTGCAGAACATAAGAGGAGATTAAAGGAGTAGGAGACTCATACGTAACCTGTAAATGTCTCAGACTCCCCGGGTGCGAGTGGCGGATGGAGAGTGGATGATGGGCAATGTTAGGAGGGTTAAGACAGGGGTGTCCATAATCACCGATGCTTTATAACATAAAGGTTGAGGAAATGGTCAAAGAGGCATCGGAAGAACTGGAAGTAGGAATGCAAATCTCTGAGAAATTCATAAAATCAATGAGGCTTGCTGATAAACAAGCTATAGTTAGTTAATCAAGCTAAAAATTATTGTAAGGATTACTGAGTGAATTTGAAATCCAGTGTGATTGGCAGGGGATGAGATTAAATGCAAAAAAAATGTTATGTGGTTTTTGAGAAAGAATAAGGCTTAGTTAAATATTAAAATAGGAGTTGATAAACTAGAGCAGGTGAAACCGTTTCCCTATCTTAGAAATATTTTGGAGAAAGTGGCAAAAGTAGGGGGAAATAAGAATATCGGTAGACAAAGTAGCCATAAAAAATAGAAAGGAATTGATGTCAGGGACGTTGGGTAAGGATATTGTGCGAGGGTTCGTCCAACGTTTGATATTGATATTTTAGTCGTTTATCATGATTTTGTTGTCACTATGAGAAATATGATTATTCTCTGAGTATCACTACCCTCACCCCTAAATTAAACTGTCGTCAGTGGATCCATTAGAAGTGTTTTACTCCCTTCAGCGTTCGAAGATTTTACGTGTTTTGTCTGCATTTCTTACCGCTTCGACAGTGAATAGAGAAAATGGGAACAGGTGAAATTAAATGTGTTCCTTTAACGATCGGGAAACCACGGAGACATGATGCGTGCCGCTGGTGAATATGACTGTCTTGATAAGTAAATGTAGAGATATCAATCGTATGGCGGCGATCGAAACAAGTGCGTGTGCGTTCGCCGGGAGGCATACCTGGAGGATGACGAGATGCTCTTCAATGCCAAGTAAAGGGAGGCATGTAACAATAATACAGGATGGAGGATATCAAATCGGTAATGTTGGTACGCGGCCGTTATCATTTTGGGGGTTAGCGGTGGGGGGAGGGGGAGCGTGAGGGAATGGGGCACATTCAGAAGGCACGGCGCAGTCTGGAATAAAATGCGCCCGGGATCTATGGTCGAGATCGCGATTCGCGCACGGGAAATACGGAGGAGGGAAAATGAGAGAAATTCATAATTTAAGGGGTTGGAAGAAAATGGGAGCGAGGATGCCTGGGGAGAGAAAGGGCGAAGGGGATAGGAAGGTTGGGGCGCGGTGGTGGAGGTAGTGGGTGGATGGGAAGGGAGGGAAGAGGTAGAGGAGGCCTAAAGGGAAGGACTGCGAGGGCAGAACAGGAGGTGGGGTGCGGGAGGGTGTGGGACTGGAAAATGGTTAGGGAAAGAAAGGGCCTGGGAATAAAGGGGAGTTATTGGCAAGATGGCTGCTATACGGCGGAATGGATTGGTGGGAGGGGTCCGCAGGGGTGCCGGGGTGGGCTCGGGAAGGCATCGTTTTATTCCTGAATTATTCTTGAGTGTATAGAGGGAAGAGGGGGCAAAGAGGAAGGACGAGTGCTGGGCGTGGCAAAAGGCGGCGATGCGAGAGCGAGTCGTGGTCAGTATGAGCCTCCGTGCCATCCTTTTCTATTGCTCTCCTTCCACCTCCTCCTTCATTCCCTATTCCACTCTATCCCTATCCTCTACATGGTTTTTGTTCTTACTCCCTCATCTACTCTATTTCCTTTTATTTACCACTGTTTTTAATGTTATGATCACTGCAGGGAACAGGAATTCTCAACCTTTAGTCCTTTGATTATTTTAATGGATCATTAATATGCTTACAAACGATGAAATGTTTTAATATTCCGTTCATTATGTATGGCAAGAACTCACGTAATCTCAATCCATAAAATATCTTCTCACTGTACTAGTAACGTCGCGACTTCTCAGCTGGTCCATTTAAATCCACAAGGCTAAAATTATCAAATTGTATTTCTCACTCTGCTATTGTATTTAAAGTTCTTCTGTTGTTAAATTTGCCATTTATTATTTTAAACTTATTTCATGGCCTCATATAAATCATTTTGTTTACTTGGAATCCAGTGAAATTTGGTTTTTTAGGCAACACGCTCCAGAGGAATTCTTACGCTAATCACAGACTTAAAATACACTGGCGGAGAAAATTAGTATAAATTTTAAACTGCAAAGCTTTATCATCCACTTCCAGATTTCGTTTCAAACACATTACATTTTCTTTTAGCATCTCTTATAGTAGAACTACCGAAATCTCTAGGTCAGTATTTTGTCATTTAAAATTAACAAAGAATATATCTGCTGCAAAAATGTCCCACTGTGATTTCCATCATTAGTTTGTGAGAATAATTGCCCGGGCACCAGTGAAAATTCCAAATATTCAGTTACCATCCCTGGTTACTATTGGTGGTGCTTTGTGAAATAATCTGGAAATTTTAGATCGGTAGAATATGGTTGTTGACAGTTGACCACACATTTAAGCATTTTATTTTTAGTTTGTGACATCAGATCACGGAAAGCCATTTTAATCCCTAACGGTATTCAAGGTCTGATAAGATTTTTTATTAGCTTGACTCTTCTTTTATGACCTCTTCAATTTCTTCATATACACTAAGTTTTTAAATTTCTCCTTTGAAACTCATACTTAAGTTTTTCACACAACAACAGATGGATTCTCATGGTAAAAGTGAACAAGATAGATCTTTTCATTGTCATAATCTTATGTTGTATATCGTTCCGTCCACGTTGTCATTACCAATTAGTTCTAGCCACACAAGAGATCGTATTTATGCCTATATTCTTTCTCCGGTCCTCTCAAATATCAAAGTATCTCTTTCCAGATTCTTTCCAATTATTCTTATCCCATGTTTCTTTTTCTCTATCTCACCTCTCATTTTCCGCCTTCACCCAATATTTCACCACACTCCGGTTGATCTTTTTCGTCTCTGCCGCTCATTTTTTCCTTTATGTGGCCTTTTGGACTTCTTTTCTGGCTTCATTCCGCTCTTCTCTTGGCGTTAAGCATTAACGAAGTCGTAAGATCGATAAGACAAGGTTCTTCTTTTCGCATAAGGGGTTGTTGAAGAACAATAAAATCTCGTCTTTTTTTTCCCAGAACGTATGGAACATATCAGTATTAATAGTCTTCAGCATATGCTCACATTTGTGTATTTGATACATCATTGAAGGATATCGTGGGTGCCAATAATTCTGCAGCTGTTTAGTAAACACCGCATATTATATTCATTGAATATTGAGCCAATATTTCATTAAAACAAACATTAACAATGCCATAACCCTTTCATTTTGGTCTTTCGAACGGATTTGGCTACCGAATGCAAATATTGTACAATTATCGATTAATATGTACTGCTATTAGTTTGATCATAGACTGAGATACAGGTCAATAGTAAATACACCTCCGTGGAGTTACTAATCGGACCCATTTCCAATGAGTGGTACCTACTCATAAAAGAGCAGAAGAAATATTCCTGCACAATATTTCAAGATACCAAGCAATACATCTACTTTCTAGGATTAAGGTGTTGGTGGAAGTCAAAATGATGAATGCTGAAAACAGCCATGACGATGATCATCGAGGATGATTAAATCCCATTCAAACGCTCGCACAATATTTTTAATCCAATTCCTCCATCAATGAGATGAATTTCTTTCGTATGCCTCCCCTGTGCGTCCTCACTGGAAAATGTTTCTCACGCCACATCGTCTTCCGAACACCCTCGCATCCCCTGTCATCTCTCTTCGTCCCCCCGACGCACCCCACCACCTCCACCATCCCGTCGGCCCCCACCCACTTCGAAGCCTCACACTCAAATATCCCAACTCTTGGTCCGTGTCCCACGATCCCCACCCCACAGCCCCACCTCGTCCTATTGAGAATATCAGGGTCGTAACGGCCAAATGTCGCCAGCGGGAACGGCCCGACTCTTGCAGACGCAACTCCTTTGCCTCATTCTCTATTCTCCCGCTCAGCACGGCAGCCAGTCTCTCTCCCATCGGGCCCCGCTGAGCAATCCCCTTAAAGAAGGCGGAAGAATGTTCCAATGCTATCCGTCCGTATCTTCCCCTCCAACCAGTAGCGTCGGCATGAAGCATTACTGCTCACATAAATATATATACTCAACGCGTCTGCATAAAACCGCCTCCTTGTGTCTCCTCCTCTTGCCAGTGTTCCGAGGGGTTAGTGGAACGGGGGAAAAGAAACAATTTTTTTGTATTCAATATTATCCTATTTCGTGGTTTGGGTTGAAGCTGAAGGTGGGTTGCTTCGTGGTAAAGACTTCATCCCACAATACATCTCCTTTCGCGGTGCACAGGCTCCTTCTCGATCCCCAAGCGTATTCGATTAGATATCCCATTCTATTTTCACTGCATGATCGTCAATCTTTCTTTTACCATTTAATCATATGTTCAGGAGAATAGTTTCATCGACGTTATTCCTTGATTGCTAAAACAGAAATATAGTAATTTGAAAAATATAGATTGTACTATCTCAAAGAAATTTCCCATGTTTGAATAGCATGTTATCCACTTTATAAGTGTCTAATCAGATGATTCTAAGTTTTAAAAAACGGCCAATGTGATATTTATTTTAATGGTATTTTGTAATTATGGTAACGGAGGCTTAAAAATGTGAGTATATTTTTGACAAACGAAAATAAATGTGGGAATCTTAACGGAAAGCGAGAATGGTTCTGATGGTTTAAAGATAATGTCAGGATACTAACCTATTATGGTATGCTATTTTTTGTCTTAGATTTGTTTAACTTTATTTAATTGAAACACCTTGTTGAATAATATCTGCTCTCTTGTTTCATGTGCTTTTGCTTAAGTTTATGTTCGAAAAATCAATCAGACATTAAAGTTCGATACTTATAATGAATTTTAATGTATTTTGTGCCTCTTTTACGTGTTTTGATGCTTTTCACACAAAAATTCTTATTCTTATGCAGTTGAAGTACTAATGAACAAAAAAGGCTTCATTCTTCTTTCGGAAGTTCCCCGTGCATAAGTTATTTTCCAACAATTTCCCGAAGAAGAATGAAACATTTGAAAGTTGTCGTGGAATTGTCTAGAACAAATTCAAGGTTTGTACGTTAAAACTTTCATTACGTTATTATGGCAAAAAACATAAGAGTGAGTGAAATACAAGTGAATATCATCGCTCATAATTTTAACTTCCACTTCAATTGGCTGCTTTGCTACGATATAGTAGGACTAATGAGCTGGTTCCATTTGGAAGGTCTGTTTTCTTATTTGTGTGAATTAATGTGCTTTAAGAAGCAAACTTTACGTTTAGACGCATTGCAGCATTGGAACAAGCATATTTTGGTTTGCTCTTAGTATCGGTTTTATTTTGACCCATTCCCACCGCCGTGATCATTTTTTTGTGTGCATTTTATGATGCATATTTGTGAACAATGGCTCTACGCAGCCTATCTGGTGTTTTAATTGAAGCCATCTTTCTTTCGCCAGCAAGGGTGGCAAATCCTCCTAGCACCCCCACTGGTGTGTGCAAGAGTATTAGTTGGACATTTAATAAATCAATGCGGATTGCGCTTTCGCCTCTGGATTTCAATTTCAATCATATTTAAACACATGTAGGTTTTTATTGCTCCTTTATTGCTTTATCCCAATACCATTCCCATGCATTGTGTACGTTCCTCCCCCACTCTGCACATGATGCCGTATCACTTGACTGACTCATGGTTTTCTAACCTTCCCACATTAGAATGCCACTCTGTTACGCATGTATTTATGCAGTCTACTATTGGATGAGACGCATGCTATTGAACTCGTGAGATGTGATGAGTCACATTGAAATGGAATGTACGGAGACTCTTCTCCCTTCAATTCTCATTCCCCTCTACCACAACCTCCTTGCCCTCGTACCCTAAAACTCAAGAGGTTTCCATGTGCTAGATGTATAGGAACACACATTTAACTTTGGATTAAATACAAACTCCCCAATGTATTTTCTCATTTGCCCCTACCCATTAAGCATATTAAAGGCGTTCATGGATTTCCAAAGTTAATATTTTTCTAATTACGTGAAGGTAGTTTAATAACTAAGAGACATGCATGCAGAGAAATTGAGAAATTACTGATAAAAGAGAGTTGAGATTACTCAAATTGATTGTCCTTTCAGTTGTTGATTCCACAAATCCTGTTCATAACATTTGTTAGCTTATTTGGTAAGTACGCTTATCAATTTTGATAAACATAATATAATAGCCTTGTTAAATTTGAACGTGCGGAGTGGTATATAGACACAAGTTTAATGACTAATTCTTCAACCATTTTCGCATTTACAGATGCAGGATTGAACACAAAGGAGAGCTCAGGATTTTCAAAAACACGTACCCAAACAGTACTTGCTTTCACAGATCCAGTTCATAAAGATGTCATTTATTTTACGACGTAAAAGTCCTTTAATTATGTTTAATGGTAGTGAAGGGTTTGGTATTCCGGTTGTTAGAGCACTGGGCTGACCAGGTATTCATAGTACGATTTTGAAGATGCCTCTAGAAAACCTCAACTTCATCCAGGCTTTGTAGTTTTTGGATATCAGTTCCTCCCAGCTAAACGCAAGAGGCGTAGGGAGAACAACTTCCTTTGTTTGTCTACATAACAATTGAGTGACCTTTATATGCTGTATAGTGTATTGGACTGTTAGATGAACTTTGCTGTCACCTTTCAAACCAACGTTCTGGCTGAATAGTATGTTTTTTAAGTAAATTAATGAGGAGTTTTGTCGGACTAATTTAGAGTTTACCAATTCACTCATAACCAAATATTCTATCGCACGTTCGCCAACCTCGTATTGGAGGTCTCTCCTCTCCAAAGGGCATCTCTGGGCATTCACAATGCGTGCAACGTCGGACAAACGGCGTCGGGAATGATTTATATGGTTACTAGCCAGTGTGGGGGAACCCTAGCCAAGAAAAGTTTGGGAAACCGTCCACAGTTCAAATACTCTCCCTCTTCCGTGTCCTACCTCGCCGCTGTCTGCCTCACCACCGTCTTCCCCTTATCTTTTCGAAAGATGAGACACTTTCCTCGTCGTCAGCCGGCTGCATATCAATCGACCCCCGTCAAGGAACCCAGACGTCTTCTACTCCACGGGACTTCCTTCCCTTTCGAGTCACGAACGAATGCGGGTAGGAATCACGGAACGTCCCCCGCAAAAACGATTGATTCCAAGCCCAGCTACGTCTGCGCGAAACTCTAAAGGGGCCTCGCCTCGGCGTGCGGGCTGAAATCGCGTGTATGCAAAGATTTCGCTAACCACGCCCTCTTAGCTGGTTCTCGGTTGCAAGCCAGACTAACGCCTAGACGGACGGAACTCCCCCCTCTGGTAGTGAGTAGTTGTAGAGGCTATATGGCCGCTATATAGCTGCTACAGCTACCAACTTTATGACTATATAGCCCTTTTCATTCGGGGAAGTGCCCGTTCATATCTCTGTCAATGTGTAAAAATATCATGCTCATTTTTACTGTCCAAAATTATTAGTTCGGTGGTTGTTTTGTTAATCAGGAAACATCGTATCCTTTTTCCTCCTGTCTTTTCTTTTCCTTCCTAGTCCTGGTTTAATCTAAACAAGTTTTTTTAGTTATAATGCCTGACATTGGTGTAATTCCCGATGCTGTATGTATTTCCTGTTAGTTTAATTAGTTTGTAATTCCAGGCGTAAGAGGAAAATATATCTTGCACTGTCCCATGATCGTTTCACAATAGGTTACCATGGGTGGCAATTTAACTAGAAATAGCGTTCAAATATGTCTTCTCAGACCATTTAAATGGTGATAAATTCTTTTATAAAGTAAGAATATAGTTCAATAATTATTATTAATTTTTATTTTTCTTCATCAAAGAAATAAATAATTTACCGTAGGTCATTGAGGAGGAAGACAAAGATACATGGCAACTACCATGCGCTTGGAATACAACACTTTCATCTTTTCGGGAATCGACAGTACAACCTTATGCTTTTTTGTAGAGATTAAGACTACTTAAACTGCTAGTTTAAATTTATTCCAACTTAGAAAACTCTTTTAGATATATTTCCATTTGATAAAGTTCTAGAGGTAAAGGAGCACAGGCAATCTGAAAGTGCTCAAATCGTTTCTGAATGAAGCCGAGAGACCTTAAGGTTCGAATCGAGGAGAAGATTGACCCTTCGTTACTCTCTTGGTGGATTGGGAGATCCTGGCAGTCCCCTTGTGATCTAACGGGTCCCCGGAGTTGAATTTCCTCCTCACACTTGATTTGTGGCGGGGAAAGATTTCGCCCGACGTCCGCCAAGACGCCTTCCTCGTTAAACTTCCCCATTGATGAATCCATTCCTCCGCAGATCGGTTCCAGCCCCCGCGTCAATACTCTCTTTCCTCGGCCGTAATCTCCCGCGATTCGTTTCCTCAGAAACTGCCCCGTGATTCGGCGAAAAGAGTGGCCCTCTCTCCCTGCGATCCATTTTTTCCTCTTGATTCCATTAAACCTTCACCACCCTTTCGCATTCCTCCCCCACCCTTCCATACGCTATCTTACTTCTCCCTTACCTCCTCTCTTCTTCTCATCTGCAACTCACTATTTTTCCCCCTATGTTTCATTTCTCCCCACAAAGTTTTTCCCTCCTTTTTATATATATTCAACCGCCCTGCCCTTCCTGGATCCTCTTTTCTCCTAATACTTCACCCCTCACCTCCTTTTCTCCCTCGGACAACCTTTTCTGCCCCTCCCACATTCCTACCCCCTTCTCTTTGCTTTTATATTGTCTCTCTGACCCCCTTCCCCCAAAACACCCTCGTTCCATAACTTTGGTATCTTCTCTCTCCTCTTCTCCCCCTTCCTCCCATTTACTTACTCCCATAAAAGAGTACCTAGGCATTGACTTGGACACGATCCAAATGCCTTTAGTCTCTTCAAATCGCTTTCCGCGTGCAGAGAATGGCCCAATTGCCGTCTCCTTTCCCCAGCCACACCCACTCTCTCTTCTCCCCTCGCTCCCGCCTCCCTCCCGCTCCGCCGGACTAATCCCCACTTCATTTTCCACTCCCTCTCTCTGTTCTCCATCAATTCTTATCCTAAACTCAAGGGCTCTCTTCTTCAGGAATGCCCTCTTTCCTCCATCTCTCTTCTTTCCTTTCTTTACCGCTATGCTCGAGACCAAACACAACGCCCACTTCCCCCATCTCGTTGCGCTTCGTGTCTTTTTTCATGGAATCCTTCATTTTATTTCTATTCCGAAATGTTTTCGCTCACTGCAGATATCCTATCAAGAGCGGGAATGGGAAATTCTCATCCCCCTCGCCCATTTTGTCCATCCACAAAGTCGATGAATTCCTGTAGCCGTTAGCATTTTATTTTTAATGGACGCCGCGCCAAAGCTGAACTCGGGTGCGGGTTTTGTTCTTTAATTTCCTTTCTCGTTCTAGGTGTTTTCGTTAATACCTCCAGTGTCATTCAGGTCAGGCTATTGTGGATATTTGGCAATAAATGTCTAGCAAAGGATGCCATATGAAACATTGGAAGTAGGTATATTTTTCGAAATGCTCCTTGGGAAAACAAACGAAATGAATTCTATGGAGGTATAATTCGTTTAACATAAAATGATAAACAGTTAGGAGGTCCAATTTGAATGTAGTTTATTTGAGAAATAGGGAAATGAACTTTAGTCTTATATTCAAGCGACATGACCTAATTTTAAAAGGAAACTTTCCATACTTGCATGAATGGATTTAATTATGAAGAACTCAAATATAATCATTTATCCCACTATTTGAATTGTCAGTCTTTTAGGTTCTTCTTGAATCTTTGATTTATCAGAGAGCTGTCATATATCTTAAGTGACTTTTATTTACTATATGTTCCTAATATTTTACATACGATAAGTATTTGTATTAATTATTATGATAATTAGTCGTTTTATTCTTTTCGTGGATTAAGTGAGCTTTATTTTTCTTTGGGTTTACATTTTAGTGCACAAGCTTAAAGGAATCACTGAGATCGATTATCATGAAAGACTCACCTCAGTTCATTTTGTTTGAAAACCTAGCTTGTGGTAAAATATTTTTTCTCTTTTTTTACCTTCTTTGTCCAAATTAAGCTGATTAGGGTCGTCATTGGATGTACCCTTTTCTTAGAAATTTCAGCTTATGAGACAATTAGAATTACTCTTCTTTTTTCCTGATAGAATTCTTTTGCCATATTTTCTCGGAGATTCTCACTATTCGTTTTACTGTAGCCTTTTAGACATCTGAATTCAACTCGAAACGAGAATCTTTGAATTCCCGTGCACCGAGTCGCAGCAATTTGAATTCCTTAGCCTCTCTCTCCGATGGTCGTTTTCGTATTTTTGCTGAAAATCCGTCCTTCGGTCCAAAAAAAACTCCGCGGCCTCGTTAAGACCTAGGATCCTAACTCTACAATTACCTCGCGCCGACCAAGTGGCTACGTCGTGCTTAGAAACATAATATCCAACCCATCCTATAAATTCATTCCTTTGCTCGGGTTCTCCCCTTCTACTTATAAATTACAGTCATAATATATTGCAATCTAACAATTAGGTGTCGTTTATAATAAATAAATTTTGGATAAATAAATTGGTACCCGTTAGAGGCAAATCTGAAATTTTGATCGATATGAATTCAACATTTCTCTTAACAAGACAGCTTTTTACAAATTAGTCAATTTGTTCCCAAACGTCTTCAATCTGCAAAACATTTTTGAGATAAAGAATTTCACTGTCGATTTCAGGTACTGTTGACATTAGTAACTCAATATTTCATTCATTTGCACTATATTTATTATTAGGTAATCTACCGGTTAAGGTAGGTTTTTTTGGATGGACACAACTATCAAACAAACATTTTGTGACTCCCCACCTAGCAAACTAATCTATATCAGGTCCCTCTTCATCTCGGTGTACTTCTTTCCTCCCTTCATCCCGTCCAACATCCCTATCCTGTGCCTACCCTTACCTCGCTTGCCCAACATTCTCCCCTCTATTACCCTCTTCAACATTCCACTACCGCTCAATACGCCTTTCATCCATTTTTCCTGCCTCCATAGGATTTCTCTCAACAAACCCCTCTCCTCACCCACCATTTCCAGTACTTCCTCATTTGTTTTCCTTTCGGTCCATTTCACCTTCTCCATTCTTCTCCACACCCACATTTCAAAAGCCTCCAATCTACGTCTATCCTCCTGCTTCAGCGACCACGTTTCCGCGCCGTACATAGCTACGCTCCATATCAGAGTTTTTACGAGTCTTGTCTTAACATCCCTACTCAACGTCCCCGTCATCAACTCCCTCCTCCTTGAGAAAGCCTCCTTGCCCAGCGCAATTCTTCTCCTTACGTCCCTACCACTTTGACCGTATTGGTCCAAAACACTTCCGAGATATGTAAACTGCTCTACCTGCTCTATTCTTTCCCCGCCTATTTTAATATTTAGCTTAGCCTTTTTCTTTCTGGAAAATCGCATAACCTTTGTTTTATTAATATTGATTCTCATCCCATATTTATCGCACTGAACCTCCAATTCGCTCAACAATGCTTGCAACCCCTTGGCTGACTGAGCAACTAATGCTTGGTCATCAGCAAACCTAACCGATTTTACGAGTTCCCCTCCGACTTTAATTCCTACCTCCAGTTCTTCCCATGCCTCTTTAATCATTTCCTCTACATATACGTTGAACAGTACCGGTGACAATGGGCAACCCTGCCTTACACCTCTTCCTAACACTGCCCATCCAGACTCTCCGTTCCCCACTCGCACCTGAGCAGTCTGAGACATGTACAGGTTGCGGATCAGTCTCCTGTCCCTCCAATCCATTCCTATTTTCTGCAATACACGCATTAATTTTTCCCAATTCACTCTATCAAACGCTTTTTCGAAATCTACAAAACAGGCAAAAACGTCCTGATTGTATTCTATATTCCTCTCGACTAGTGATCTCATTACTGCAATGGCATCACGCGTACCTCTTCCTTTCCTGAACCCAAACTGATCATCCCCTAAGTAATCATTTGCCTTACTCTCTATCCTTTTGTTGATGATCCTGAGAATAACTTTAGCTGCGTGGGATATCAAACTTATTGTTCTGTAATCCTCACATGACGAAGCCTTTGCCTTTTTTGGAATAGGAACTAACACCGATCTCACAAAATCTTCCGGCCAGATTCCTTCCTCATAGATACTACGAATAAGTCCATATATGGCCTTTTTCCCACCTTTCCCTAACCATTTCAACATTTCTACAGGAATATTGTCCACCCCCACAGCCTTATTTGCTTTCATCTCCTTTAATGCCCTTTCTATTTCATCGTCGAGTATGCCTGGACCTAAGCTATCTTCTTCTACGTCATGTTCCTTTTCTATGTCTAACCTTGTCGGCCTAAGTTCTTTACCATACAGTGTTTCTATATATTCCTTCCATCTCTCTTGGATTTTTCCTGGTTCAACTATTATCTTACCCCATTTATCTTTAACTGTTAGCACAGCTCTTGCCTTCTTACTTCCCGATAATAACTTAACCTTGCTGTATAGAGCACCAATTTCACCCTTCTTCTGTAAACTTTCCATATCCTCGCATTGCGTTTTCCACCATTCTTCTTTTGCTTTATTTGTGGCCCTTCTCAATTTATTGTTTAACTCTTTGTACTTAATTTTGCCTAACTCTGTGTTTACATTTTTCCATCTTCTTCTCTCATCCATCTTCGCAATCATCTCATCCGTTACCCATGGTTTCCTTATCCTTTTCCCGTTAACGGTTCCTATAGTGTCTTTAGCGGCTTCCAATATCCCTTTCTTGATACATCATACACGTGTTAATGAATTTCTTATAATTTATAATATCAGTGTGAGCGTATCATAATACAAATGTTTGATACCTTTTTATGTTTAAATTTTCTCTAATAATATTTGTTACTCTTGTCAAAAATATAACCCTCTGCATTTTCTGACTTTCCTGCATAGCGGCCACTGTGGGAATTAACCAATATCCGTACCATTAAATGAACTCATTCTTTTAGAATCCATTCCTTATTTCTTCAAGTTAAATATCCATACCATTATAATGTAATGAGAAGCTTATGCTTCATTGTTATCCATTCCTTTATTAGTTTAATTCGCATAGAGGTTTTTTAAGGTCATTGAAGTGATTTCACAGGTATAATATTATTGGAAGCGTAGTTTTTAGTTTCCAGGATTAAGAGAATGCGGGAGGAGGTGTTGGAGTAGATAGAGAAAGGCTGAAATGGAGGGGAAGTGGGGAAGGGTGAGCGACTGGGTCGAAATATCTTCTGTTTTGCATGCATGATTATTTGTCAGTGTCATTAAGGATAGTCTGATCGACATGGGTTTTTGATGGATCGAATACGTAAGATTTGTTACATTTCTAAACCCCACCTAACACAGATCATCAGCATTCCGTTGCCACTCAAAAAGAGTTCTGAATCCACTTATCTTGTCCCTGAACTCCTCTCATCAAATTTTTCCCCTCTGTCTTTCTTGCGGCATTTTTTTTATTTTATAGCGTTCCGTTTAATCTTTTCACATACATTGACCTACCTATATTGTACTTAATTGACTTATTGATATCAGTTAATTTTCACTTTTTTCTGGGCGTAATGCGCATGATTGACCTAGTCATATCTTGTATGACAACGCCCCTATAATATTAAACTTTACGATATCCACGTAATAATGAGGTAAACCTGTCTTGCTAGTTTTAGACGGAAGGGAAAATTGATGAAAATAACCGTGGTTGATGTTTCTTCCCTAACCTCAAAAGTTTAAAATTAGATGCGCCTTCTTTCTACTTTTCTCAACTTTTTCTCTCTCAAAGTGTCTGCTAATTTTCAACATTTACATATTCAGTGGTACTTTTTTTCCCGATATTAGCCTTAGGAGATTGGGTCTTTTTTTCATGCGTACGTTCAGGTATAATCTGAATGTCATTTTCATTAGTGTCGAAATGATTGATCTCTCTTTCATTTTTTAATTCAACGTCTTGCTAATTAGGGAAATTTCATACATTCTTTTAAAATGAAACCAGTTGGTTTGCACGCAGTAGCCGTGTTGCCAGTGCTCAAGTGAGATCCATACCGCTGGCTCCCCTCTTGCCCTTCATTATCCGGCTTTTTAGCGGAAGCGGGACAAAGTGAGCTATTTTGCTCCCCACCACGCTTTCCATTGATCCCCACAGTAAGCGACGGTGGAACAGAAACCTTCTATTGTTACAACTTCTGTTACGCCTTAGAAAACTGGTCCGGGGTTTATTTGAGCTGGACAAAGTGTGCTTTCCGAACCTACCCTCACTTCTCTCACACCCCTGTCCCTCTCCTCTTCCCTGCACCTCCCCCAACCATCCCGCAAAACCCCTCCCCTAAATTCTCCTTTTTTTCCATTCGGTTTGGCTTTCATTAAACATTCCAACTTTTGCACAGCTTTATCACATAGGCCGCCAGATTTCCAATTATCGGAAGGGCGCTGGAAAAAGACTATCCGGCAAGGGGCTTTTCGGTGCGACTCTGGTCGGCTATTCGGAGTCCTCGAAGCGTGGATTTAGTCTCCGGGAGGTAAGAGAACGGGGACGGAGGGAGGACTGGAGTGTATAGAGAAGGGTTGGAATGGAGGGGAAGTGAGAGAGGGAGAGCGAGTGGATCGAAATTTTCTGGGTTTATTTGTCAATGTCAGACTCTGGGAAAGTAAGGGAAAATTTCATGTGACCTCATGATTTGGGTGCTTGAGATGATTGGATGGAGAGGGGCGGTTTAGAATAATGCTAGGATATGGACGTCGGTGATAAAGATCACCGCTTGGTCGTATTTAATAGCTGTTTGTAAGCGAGCAAATCTAGCATTGATTTTTTTTAATGTTTTCTATGTCCTCATAATATAGTTGTGTATATTCAAGTGTCCGTTTGACTTACTTTTCCGCAGATGGTGCTCGTTTATTTAAGGTGGAGATTTATGGCCTATTGAGGTCGTCGTGTACATGAGTCGAGAATATTTTCTCGAATTTTTGAAGATCTTGATAGGGTGTGGTGATGCCTGGGAGATTTATCGTTTGAATCCGTGTAAATGTCATGCTCTTACTTTTTGGAGGGGGATATCTTCGTTATAAAGAGATTTACTTCCTATCCGTATATTTATTTCTACTTTGGGCACCAACAGCAAAAATAATAGATAACTATGAATATGGTTTCAATCTAGTTAGCATTGATTTGAATAAAGTTGAAAATTCTTTTCTTAGTGGAAACTAGGTCACGAATGTCTTTTTTCCACCCACAACGCGACATTGGTTTCACCTTTCCTGTCAAGTATATTTTCTGATTCTAAATCCATATTTCTCTACCGATTAAATACTAGCTAAATACTCAGGGTGATTATAACGAAATTTGTTTTTAAATTAAATGAAGAATGTACATTTTCTTTCCTAAATCATATTATGATAAATATCTGTGAAACTGAGTTGATCTTTATTCACGGAAGTCAATTTCTTAGACGCATGCATGAAATAAGGTGTTAGTTAAGTACATTTACAAGCTTTTCGTCGAGATTTTATAAAGATCTAAATTTTTCATATTGAATTTTCACTACCAATAATGTCACCACTCAACTGTTATTTTACACTTATATCTTATTTATTTAAGTTATTAGCAAAGGAAAAAGGAAATTGCCCATTTAAGCAGTTAATAACTCCATCGACATTCCAATACTGTTGAAAGGTCTTTTAATTTACCCACTTAATAAGGCATGCGTTTATGATTACGGGAAACCAGTGCCTGATATAAACGTTGTTTATTAATCATTAAAATTTATGTTTTCCTGGACTACGCAATCGCTTTATCGCACGACTTCCCAAAATGCGCACTTCATAATGGGCAGTGAACATATTTTCGTGCTCGGCTACACCAGTATGCACCCAGATACACCGCGTTGTTTTCAATCTCAACGCTCCCATGGCCACGGGAACGGTGTGAACCCCGTATCTTGCTACAATGCGGAATTCGTTGCTTCATCCATCACAAGGCAAGAGAAACGAGGTTGGGGAATGAGAGGAATTCTAGAGGATGGAACTGGACAGAGACAAAGGGAAGTGTTTTCTTAGGCGGTTCAAAGCCTTTCGGGGGTCGGGGAGCGAGGAAATGCTGTGGGAGACGCCAGGCCCGCCTCAAAGTGGTGAGGGGTTGAGAATAGGTTGAGCGGAGAAAGGCGTTTGATTTAAAACACCGAAAGAATGATCGAATGGGAGGATAAGTGGTGGAAGATGAGGCAAGGCGGAGTGCTCAGAGAGGCTTGACACGAAGGAACCTCGATTCTCAGAAGAAATACACCATATGGTCATATCAGGTCGTTGAAAAAAATTCTCTTCGCGCCGTTAGCTCCCACTATCCTCTGTGTTTTCATGCATCTTATAAGAAAATTTTGAATCCGGGCATGCCATTCCAAGGTTGTGAGAAGGCATAGGTTGAAGTAATATTTTTTCCTTTTGTGACACCTAATTTATTCTAGTAAAACGATTGAAGAATCTTCTTGGCCACGTTTCTGTACATAAATTCAGTTTTTAATTTATATTAAGTATTTTAAATATGATAACAGTTTCCATTATTGTGTATTGCTCTATGATATGAATAGACGTGCGTTTTAAAACTATTCTATTTTATCGCTTGGGTAAATTTTCTGAATCTTCACTTGACTCATCGTAGAAAGAAGAAGCCCAGTGACAATGGGATTCCCTAGTTGATGTTACACAATATATTTAACAAAACCCATTTTAAAAAGTGATAGAGTAGCGTATAAAATTAGGAAAATGTGCTTAAAAATGTTACTAGCCCTGATGATCACTTAATTTGAATGAATATAATGTCAAGATTGAAAATTCCCTATTAACTATTCTCGGCGTTGATTGAGTTTCTACGTCGCCGTCATTTTTCCTAGAGATAAATGAGAATTTTTAATTGTTGAGAGCTCGTCGTGAGAATAGGGTGATGGGAAAGGTGTAATTGACGAAGGGGAAGTGCACGGTCAGAATAAGGAATGGGTCATTGATTGACTTTAGGTGCAAGATACAGTTAAGTGTTAATCGCCGAAAAATCATTGAAGATGATGAAAATATAAAGTGAGAGGAGAAGGAAGAGAAGAGGAATGAGTAATAAATGATGACAAGAGTCCGAAAATTAATGAAAAGAGGGAGAGTGAGGCAGATACAAAAGTAATTCGGGCAGGCGAGGGAGAAGGAGCGCTGAGGGAATAAGGAGCTCATAAATATTTCATTGCCTTATCAATGTTACGAAGACAAATGAGAGTCGGATTGAAGCCTTGCTATGAATATTAAACGTCTGGGCCAAAGCGTTGATTTAAAAATATTTTGGAAAAAAGGGATTATGATTGAACCAGATGCACACTCAGTCCTGAGATTAAGGCAGTGCCAAAACTACCCGTAAAATATTTCACTTTTAATTAATAATCCAGATTAATAGAATCCCTTCGCTAGATTAAATGTTTATTTCATTTTCAAAACGAGCTATATAGTGAATGATTGATCATTAATCAATCTAATGACTTTTTTCGCATGAAAGAGAAGCTCAGGAATATAGTATAGGTGAAAGTCAATTTTATCTAACGAGTATTCGGCTAGGTTTATTCTACATTTACAAATTGCTGAACTTAACTGCTTTTTCCAGTACCTAATGGGAGGATCGGGATGGTGCGGTAGCTAACGAACTGGCTTCCCACCAGAAGGGCCAGGTTCGAATTCCGGCGGTGGCAGTAATTTTTCTGTGGTGTCCCGATTCCTACTTGAGGTGCTTTTTGGAGGGCACTTAGAGTGAGTACGCCGTCCGTCGGATGGGACGTTAAGCTCCTGATCCCTTGGCACCTTTTGTTAAGAGTAGGCTGATGCCGTCGCTGGGTTTCTCTCTCTCTAACCTTCATCCTTTTCTGTCCATCCCTAATGGCGCAAATGACCTCAGATGTCGGTCATCTCCCATAAAAACTACTACTATTCCAGTGCGTAAAACGCTCACAAGCTTGCCCGAAGGTTGCTTTTTGTGTCCCTCTGGCGGTATGCATCGAAATTCATAACTTATTTGTCCATAAATGTTGACATTTTTGTAGCTCCTCACAAACCGTCGTATATATCAACTGTGATTTCATTTTATTTTCTTTTCATAACACTAAAAAAAATGCTTTTGTCTAGAATTTTATGTTTTCTATTTCGTCATTGGTCACATTCTCACAGAAGGAAATCAATATTTAATGGTATGAAATTTCTGTACATTAGTTCCTTCTAAGTACCTACCTCGTATTTTGAAGCAATCCTGATAATATTAAGAATTTTTGTTATCAAACATTCGTTGAGTTTCATTCCTCAATATTCCGAATCGTGACTTTTCTATACCAAAATTTTAAAATGAGTGATTTGGAAAAAGGCACTGATAGAATTTGGGTACCATAGGGTATGTTTTAAGGTTGCATAAAATGAAACAAGTAAGCCATATCATTTGCTGGAGTGGGATACCGGTCGTTTTCGTCATACGATCCCTTCCTTTATCAAAGCGAAGACCACTTAAAGGTGGCACAATGCGAGGCTATGCGTGCATAATTAACGGAGGATAATGTAGCGGGCAGTGACAATGGCTGATGTATGCGATTGGATAAATCGATTATGAAACTTGTGTAACGGTTCGTTCGATCGAGGGAAACAAAGAGAGGGCGATAAATACGTTGACAGCGAGGAAATTCCGTGTGTAGATGGATGGCGCTTATGAGCAAAGGTTAAGTAACATCGCCGAGAGCCATGTCTTTTCATTGCTCCGACGCCAACCTAGCAAAGGAGAATACCCACCAGCTTTCCGGAGTGTATGGAAGTAGAGGTGTGGAACAGCCGTTCCCAGCGCTCGAGGAAGGCCTATCGACCTTTCTCCCAGCCCTTCTTTCCTTTTGGTTTCTCCTCAATTAATCGTTCTTCTTCGACCCTACGTCACGGATACTACCTTTCATCTTCCTCCCCCTTCCCGGACCTCGGGCCCTCTGTCCGAGAGCCAGCCTTTCCGTCTATATTGCCATCGGCAGACCTTTCCACAGTTTCTTCCGTCGCATACTCATGAAGCCTTTCAGTAGAGGCAAGGGAAATAAATTGAAGCCCAGAAGAGGAGGTGGAAAGAGGGGAAGAAGTACAATGTAACATTAACGATCTCTTTGAAGAGTATTGAGGACCAGATGATAATATTTTTCCAAGAGATATTTATGTATTACACGACCGACGTACTACATCATGCATATATCTTTTAAGAATTCTTCTTACAAAGACTTCAGTGCCTCGTGATTCACCTGAGCTATCAAACCAACCTTCGAATTGATATAACTGTGGTTGTATTGGACTTTCCGAAATAGGTAACTCCTATTGGTAATAAATGTACCTATCAATAACGAAATAACAGCAATTTCCCACTAGTTGAAGTATTTATATCCTACCAGATTTCGTTGTACATCACTTTCAGAAGTAGACCCATTTTCCACCTGGTGGGAAAATTTATGATGCACTTGATGATTTAGTGCGTGAAAATTAAAATAGGAAGGTTGAAGGAAATAAATCCTCCAACTGATGAAAATTTTTTGTTGTCTCGGCCCTTATTGTTCTAATTTCATCAAATCAAGCCTTAAACTACGCCATTTTATGTTTCCTGTAGCAACTCATTAATAATGCATTATTAGTGCCTTGAGGGGACGTTATAGTCAGTGGATCAAGCGTTGGGCTACCGCCCCGGGTCTGAGTTCGATTACTGTGTACGCCTCTGGGTACCCTCAGCTTCACACAAGCTGCGTGATTTTTTGGCTACCAGTTCTTCCTGGGAATGCATAGGCGGTAAGGGGAAAAGAACTGGTTCCCCTACCCTGATGTGTGAATTCTACACGCCGCTGGGCTTAGTACGTGTACTTAGTAATCTCTATCCGTACCAATCGAACCGACGTTCGGGTTGATAACTTTGGTTTTCACACGTATGTAAGTTCATTATTTCGCACTCATTCGCTGCTGTGCATTAATGAAAACGAATAAATCTTCGTCAAATCTTAGCAAACAAAATAAAATGATTAATTGATCATGATTTAGTGTAGCTGACGAAGCATCCTTAATGATGTGTCGTTACAAGGAAATCTTCCGGAAAAAAATATTAATAATGATCAATGGTGTTTCGAATAGTATAGTTTTGTATGAATAATCACACAAAATTCCCCAACGACCGTGGGATAAAATTCTACATATCATACAAAATCCTTTATATCAGGCTCTGTTGTCCTTTGTCGTGGTTCATTAACACGTATCTCAGTACAAAATTTAACTCGCCGAGGCATCAGAAACACCAAAATCCCGTCGCTCGGGCTAATGATCCGGCGGTAAAGGCGGGGATTATTAGCAATGTTACCAGGGCAGCAACGAAATTCTACGGGATACCTGCGTGGGGCGTGAAAAATCCCGTAGCCGGAGGTCTCACGGTAATAAGGGTCGGAACGCAGGAGAGGGTTGGGAGGGGGTCACTGTGGCAATGTCCGCAGGGCTGGATGCGGAGAGACGGGAGTGGGGAGTGGAGGAGACGTAAGCCAGGAGATGGTAGGCTGGGGGGAGGGGATAAGATTGAAAAGGGGAGGACGACAGGATGGGGTTTTAGCGGCGGATGCGGGTGGAAGGAGAGACCGGCGTGCGTGTGCAGTAATTGGCATGTAATTGCCCTTCTCCCGCGATGTAAGAAAAAATACCCATCTAAAGATCCCGCCGCACCTTTTCTTATCGATTTCACGAGAAAAAACAACCGAAGGGATTCTTTTTTTCTGAACCACACCGCCGCCCGAGATCGGTCCCGGAGCACTTTGCCCTCAGGTCGTGCTGAGGGTCGGAAACTTGACCCTCACCACGTGATAAAAACTCCAGTATTGGGATGGGCACCCGAAAAATAGGGCTGTTTTCGTTCCTGAATAAGTGGACTAAGGTGTTTTCTCCACTAGCATACGATCGGGGTCTATTGATATTCTAGATGCAGCTGGGTGCCAAGTCTTTCATTAAGCTTCGTGTTACGATTTTGCCTTAGACTTCAGGCGGATCTATAAATTATATTAATTTAAATAACTTGTCTTCTCTGGAATAAATCCGATGACTTAATCTAGTCTCCCATCAAATAACCACCTTAGCTAATGGGAATGTTTATTTTTTACCTAAGCGCTACACCACCTAATTATGAACATTGTTTTATTTACCTATACCTAGCAACACTCAGGTTTTGCGAGTTAATAGTGTAGGGTTTGTATGCTATCTAAATATATCCTCCAGTTTCAATCAAAATTTAATTAATATGCATTAAATAATGAATAATTCATCAAATTATTAGAAATACTGCTATAACTTCTCATATTGCGTTTAACATGGGGCTAATTTATTCGATGAAAACATTTTATATGCACGTAGATAGGATAATGTCTATGGTAGACTTGGGTTTATTTAAGTGAAATTTATATGGAACTTACATTTTTTTAAGTCCATCTGGAGCGTTTTCCTAAAAATGGTTTTTTTATTTAAATTGGATACCGTTTGCAAAACGTCTAGGCGTAATATGCAATGTGTTATTTTCAATTATTTTATTTCCTATTCCATTAATAAATATATATGTCCTATCCGAGATTAATGCAGTAAATTTATTTAATTTCTGAGTCAGGGACACAATCTAATAATCTAGTCATAATTTAGTCAGGCACACAATCTAGTATAGTAAAAGTATCAAATGACCTAATATCATTAATGACATGAATTTCATTATTTATTCGACAGAAATATACTAAAAACAACACAGTAATCTTAGCTCATCACTCAATAATCCGCGGCAGTTAATGTTGTACGACGAGAAAATCAGACTCTCAGCTAGATGTGGGCTCTCTCTCCACTCTTTTATTTCAAATTTCTCAGGTGTTGTCATTTCTCGCATGTGTCAAATAGTTTTTTATTTTCTAGTTCTTTCCCCTTATCTGGATCTTTTAGTTAATGTTATTAATGTTATACCTTTGTTGGGGTCTTGAGTTAGGTGTCCCAAACAAAGAGGACGATTTGCATATTGCTTCATGATAGCTACACATTTGAAACTTATATTTCAAATTATATTCTCAGTCTACGCGTACATTTTATAATAATAGTGATCCATACCCTGTTAATTAATCTTCATACTCTGCACTTAATTTTTGCTATAGCCAGAGAAATTTCTAAAAGCAGCTGCTACTGTTTTATGACATTATTTATGACATTCCACCATCACTTAACAGGTATCAAATTGACTTCATCAATGCATTATAGTCTGTTTTTATGGCTTCAGCATTTGGCGGGTAGAGAATCGGGTACTTATTTTGACTCTGAGCGATAGTCTCAAGGAGTGGCCTTGCGACCATCCATTTGTTTCTTTGATATAGGTTTTGTATGCGTGTTTATTTCCTTCCCCCTCTAGCTTCAGCATATTCACCTGCAACTTTTTGCACGTCCTTCCCTTCCGATATGAGTATTTGCAGAGTCCCCTGCGGTACAGCTTCTATAGCGGCCTGCCAGCATGAAAAAGAGTTCAAGATGGTAGAGGAGCGTCGCCGTCAGGAAAACAGCGTATGCTAAAACTGAACTTTCTTTTGTGTAAGGAATCCGAATAATGTTTGAAAAGATTTCACAAGGAGCATAATATAAATTTTGGTGGGTATTTCGGCACTTATGGTCCCAGATAATTTCTAATGATCTTGTAATTAGAGATTTGCGGTTACACATTAACAAAAAATAGATAACACCACTCCTCATGAATTATTTAATAATACGATCGCTTTCGACAATGGTGTAGTGCGAGAAGTTCATTGATTTTTTTTACTCTTGTAGTTTGATAGTGATACCTTAAAAATCCATACCCATGTTACGACTACGAAAATAGAAAACAATTCCATGTTAATGGGCAATCAAAAAATGTTTATAAAACTTTTAAATTCAAAGGGAAATCATGTGGCGACTGAAAACTCTCCCAGTGGTTCCCAATTCCTGGTTATTTAATCTTAAGGATTTCTTTGATTTTTATAGAAATATTTTAATATTTGAAATTTATTACTAGTTTCTGTCTAATGTTTCTCTTAGCATTTCAAAGAAAAGTTGCTTAATTAACATGACAATTTTTGGCGCTTTTAGAAGAGAAAATCATAGTATGTGATATAAGGTAGAGGTATGCCGCACAGAAGGGGCTTAATATCTGTTCATAATGAGTACCCTGGCTAAATTATGACGCAAAGTTTTATCTATTTCCCGCTTTCATTGATGAAGCTTTGAAATACGAAGAAAAACACGTAAAACATTACAAATTCAGCACCTGAAGAACTAGCCTAAGTGCTTGCTCATCTGTTTTCGAGGAGCTAAGTGCACCTTATGAAGTGACTGATTCACAGTTCCACGTTAAGTGTTTTCAAGACGATTTATTATAACATCAAAGAGAATCGGAATCATTAAAAAAGGTACAAAAATATTTATTCCATTTGCTATACTACCTCTCCTATGAATTGACGCGTGTTCGCATTCATGAGGGTCAAGTTGAAATGAAGTAGTGCCCGTGATAACCTGCTTCTGAATGACAAGTTTACAAATTAATCACTCAACAATTAATATTTGTTGTAAAACATGCAGAAAGAATACGTAATGATGCGAATTTACAATGATGTGTATTATCCAAATTATTCTATTGATCCAAATAAATTTCGAATTTTATCTTTGCATACCGCTCACTCTAAGCGTACCCTTGTATAGGTTAAGTCCAAGAGTATTTAGCTGAAGGTAAATTTTAATTTGGTTGAAGAAGAGCAAAAGTATGTATTCCTACTCACACTGGGAAGTTTCATGAAGAATGGAATTAAAAATTATTAAACGACCTGTAATGCAATAGTGGTTCGGGAGAAAGCTTTTTAAAATTTGAAATGCCACATGATACTTCATATCCTGAAGGAAATGCAATTAAGCACAACCAAAAAGATGATTAAATGCAATATCAGCATGATCGGATACGATAATGATGGGAAAGCAGAGTTCAAACTAAAATAAATAAATGAGTAAGGTATAAGTGCTCATTATTGTCCTGGATATTTGATGTGTACATCATGAAAGTAGTAAACGCGGTGACAAAAAAAAATTCTGGACTTTCTGATGCTATACGGATACAATGGTATAGCCATAGGGAAGAAAGAAGACGTATAGAGGATAAAAAAGTTGTTAGCAGAAGAGAAAAAGATTTGTAATTATGAAGTAGTGACAATGCAAGTATTTGCAACTTCAATATAAATAGGATTTAAATTATGTTAATTGCTTCTGGTCGAATTAAGTATGATAATGTAGAAGGAAGATAGAAGAAATGAAGCATAAGGGAAATAATTTTACTTAGGTTTTCATTAATAAAATTTAATAACAAGTGATGAAAAAATTATAGAAAGAAAGTCACTAATAATGGCATATAGAACTGAGTGAATGCTATAATTGAGCGACACATGAAAAGTGGTATGTGGACCTTACATTTCTAAGGCCAATACAACAGGAGGTATGACTTGGACAAGAATGATAGGTGGGAAAAGGCTTTTGAATGAATATAAATGTGATGATAGAGAAGAATGTGGGAGATGAAATGAATGAAATTAATGATCATTGATCACTGGTTTAAGAAATGAGCCTATGGAAGACGAAAGAACAAAAAAACTAATTAGATACATTATGAGGTTCAATAGTTTAATGGAGAAAATAATGGAAGAAACCAAAAAAGGAACTAACTACAGGGAAAGGAAATAAATAAATTACGATGAGTATGGGATTGACGGTGCCCGCGGAAGAACTAGGAAGAAAAATTCTCTTGGTATAAGTAGAGATAGCATCGGTATCAGGATATCTCACGGGCTTGATACAAACAAAGCATCTTTAACGAACAATAAGATAATCATGAATACCTAAAGTCAATATGAAATGCCTATGCGACTGAAAAAATATGTTTATAAGTCAATAATAATTATTAATATATTCGAATCAGTTTTCTATCTATTTAAGATCGTAGAGAGTTGATGGTTCAAATAGTGTCACCTTGGAGAAACTGCGTTCAAACGATTACGAAGGCAGTCTCTTTCGAGTTTAAGTTCTCTCAATAGGTACACCTATTGCTTTATTCATGAGATAAATGGTAAATACTCACTTTCTCGGGTTTAAAGACGTTTCAGATTGACTAATTTTGAGCCATTAATACCACCCTCTCAAACCTTCTCCGTCACATTTTCCTTCTTAACAGGGAATTTAATCCGGAAACGGCGGATTATTCCTTTCTCCTCAACTCTCGGGCTATCATTACGTTGTCCCCATGAATAGAGTTCGGCTCGCTCTTAAGCTCAGGTGATGTAAAGAATCTATAGCTATGGGAGGAACCCTTGAGCTCAAGTGTTCCCCAGGCATCGAAGAAAATGAAAGGGTTCAGGATGAAAAAATAGATTCTTAGAAAGGGAAAATTTTTTTTATTTAACGACCATACCCTCAGACTTCATCATCAGTCACGGTTTTTTTCCTTTATATCCTTCCTCATTCCCAAGGCAACCAAATGAAGCCACTCGACATATGGCCACAGGAATAACAGGTCGCAGTGGGATATTTCTTGCTACTCTTTCTACCCCGATGCCCTTACACCGGGCACAGGTGGTGAGGCATAAAGCCAAAGACAATAAGACGATGAAAAATTTTCTTTGATCTCTCTCGCCTTCAGTTCTTTTTTTACTCATGCCTCCATTCGTAGCCTAGTTTTTTCTGTTTTCGTTCCTCCTTAAAAACTTTCGAGTGTCATGCGCTCGGATGTAGCGCCATGGGGCATGGACTGCAGCAGGCAATCGGCGCCGTTGAAACAAAAGGTTGAGAATTGAAATGGAGGGAGGGAAAATGTGTGGGCGACCTAAGCGCTCATGGCTATGTTGCCAGCCGGACTTCGGTGCGTACGAACACACACGAAATGAAAGACAGGGGGGATGGGCCAGGGAAGGCTTGACTCTCCGTAGACCAAAACTTAAAACAAGGATGTGTTTGGCGGGGACTGTTAGAACGCCGTCCTTTTATTTTACTAATTTATTGCGATGGGATTTGGCAATCATCGAGGGATGATTGCCAAGTTGATGATTTCACTTATGTCTTTATTGAGGAAAGAATGCTCATTTATGGCGCTCCTTTGATTGAGCCATTTTAGTCTATGTGTATGATTTCTCCTTCCTTTGTAACAACCAGCTTTTTTCCCTTAGTTTCCCCATGCCTCATCCTCCGCGTTTATTTCAAACATTTTTCCCAGCCTTCCAATTGCCTATCTATACTTGAATATACTGCCCCCGCCACACGCCCTTGCGGCGGCTTGCGGGGTATTATGTAGATGTAATATATCCCATTGTAATTAAGTATAAAGTTATTCATTGTTAAATATCAACATCTATTTGTACATGCATGAACACTGGTAAAATTACACACATACAGGTACATAATTACATCTGTACATATCTATCTATATTATACAATAATGGGTTTGTTTGAGTTATGTTTTAAATTTAATTCTTGGACTTCGTACAGTAGGAGCAATTAGGTCTGCTTTAAATAAAGATCCTGTGATGGAATAACGAGTACTTGAATCTATCAGTGTTGGCTCTCTCATCCAAGCGGCCAACTTTGAAAATGTAATGTGGGGCCCTTATAATTTCTCTCGTTGGGAGCATTTTACTCTTAATGGCCGAAGACATACTTGCACCATACTAATTTTGTAGGATACACGCCACGCTAACTGGTTTCTTGAAAGAATTTTTAACATATGTACCGGATTTTTCTCCACACTTTTCCTAATTCCATGATTAACGTGTTCCCAATGGATCCCGAATACTAGATTCCATATTTGTTTACTTTCGCCCTCTTATTTCACATCCTTGAAGCGTTAGTAGTTCAAGATGAAATGGGTAAGATTTTACCTCCTCTCCTTTTAAAAGAATTCATTCACATTTAGTCTTATTGCTTTCGACTCTATCGACTGTTATTTATTCCTTTAACGATGTTTAGCTCGAGGTCCATTGCTAAAAAATAATATTAATGTGTTTTCCTCACTTTTATTGTTGCGTGACCCAACGTATGTCACTTCTCGGTAGCACATTTATACGAATGAACATTAATATGCAGTGTAGGGAAATGTGTTTTGTGACACGTGCTAATAATAGTGGAAAATAAAAAGTTATTTTTTAATTTATGGATATTCATAATTTCCACAAAGTTAAGCCTGATGTTATTAATTTATTTATTTGAAATAGCCATTCCCTTCAGGTAAAATGATTATTTATTTGTAATTTAAGTTTAGAGAATTCGTTTATAATTTTAATTTTGTCATTTCAGAAACAATAAATTGAAAAATCCTCATGACAAAACATGTAGGAGTTATAAATGATTATAATTTCGTAAATTAAGATCAAGTCCTCTTATCTGTACATTATGAAATTATTTCTAACGATAAATTATTCACGTTGAGGCGGGGACACTATTTAATGAATGATAAATTTAACTCTCTCCGCATAAAATAGGTCGTAAAATGAGTTTACTTGCCATATTCGGGTGGCATCATCAGCACCAATCCTTCATTGTGTTTCCAGGAAGCTTGTGTATTCATCATAGATTTATCCAATCCTCGCTGTGGAGGGACACAACTTTGGGTCATTTTTCATGACCTCAAGGAACGAGGTTAATGCCGTGTGCAACCAGCCGCACTCGTACCTTTTAAGAAGTTTTCTCGTTTCACGTCTAATTCCACGTTTCGTTGTGCTAAGAAGCCTTCCAAAAGCTCCTTTCTTCTTCTTTTAAGAAGCGAATGGAAGATGGACTTGACGACATAACTTAATGGGTTTACCCTGCAGTCTTTTCTTGTAAGTTGACCTAGAGAGGGGCAACCTGGCCTTCGTCAAGGGATTATATGCAGCCAATGACGCTCGAAGCGGGACGGAAGATGGATGGGCTACTCTCCTCTCATATTTCATTGCACTCGCCTTTCAGTCCTGTGGCCCATAAATAAAAATTTGTCCCACCATACATACAGAACGCGGTCCCTTTAAGAATACCAAAGCTTTTCCGTGCCCTACTGACAAGCCTTCGACAATGCAGCTGATCCGTTAATGTTCTGCTAGGCCCCCTTGAAGGCCTAATTCTTTTCAAGTCTGTATTATTCACGCATTCACACTAATGGTGGAGAAATGTTAAACGTTAACCATATATAATCATCCCTTTCTTCTCCCTCCTTGAATACTATCCCCAACTAATTACGAAATAAGTTTGGAGTTGAATAATTTATTTTGTTTTTTTAACCATACCTATAAATTGTCTTGTGCGATATAATGCATTCACGTGTATAAGTCATTGTGATATTTATTTACCCAATTAAAGCACTATTCTATCAGTTCTGAAAACTGTCTAAAATTTCTCGACTTTTTTCATTTGAGTTTTTATTACCATTCAACGAATATTCTCTGATACACAAGCAATTTTAATATACTCTTCAGCTTAGATTAAAATACATTCATAAACATCTTGGAACTCTGTCAGTAAAACAAATTATTGTTAAAATATTCGACATTTCTCTTGTTTTTTCCATCGATCTTCTTCAATTAGTTGTAATAAAGCTATAAATACTTTATTTAATCAAATATCAATGTATTATACGAAGTTAATACCTTCACGCTTGTATGTCCTAGAAATTTATCTTTTTGAGTGAGTATCTGAAACATTACATGTATGTCTATTTGCATCCACATTTTTCCTTAAAGTTTTAAATTAATAAGTATCTTAACTATGATCTATGAACTAGAAACATCATAAACCTTACCATACGTTAAGTGAAAGCGCCATTTATCATGGCATATATGCTTCATTTATTCGTTATATAGTTATTAATTTTTCCGCCAAGCTCTATCGTTTTAGGAATCGTAAATAATTTATGTACTCGTATACTATCCAAATATGGATACACATTCATTTCAAGTTAGGCTAGAAAAATAAAGCAAAGTCAAGCTTTGGGAAAAAATCATAGAAAAAATCATTTTTGTCAAATATCATACATATATGCGGTCTCCAATTTACTGTGACTTTAAAATGTATCTTACAGCTAGGATTTTAGTTTAATTCTTTGAATCTAGTGAACAAATGTAAAATTCAATTGTGATCGTTTTAGGGTATCCATTTATATCACAACGTTCATTGCTTTTCTCTCACTGACTGCCACGGATTTGACGGGACCTTAACCATCCGAGTTTCATCCCTGAAGTTCTTAAGTTGAAATACAGGTACACCAGCCAAAGTTTCATGTGCTTTGAATGGCTAACTGAGGCTCCGTTCTACTGCGAAATATGGGAAAAAAATAGCGAGTAGCGTTTTTCGCAAAAGAATAAATTTGGTCTCTCCGGGAAATTCCGGAAAAAATATTGAAGAATAATTTTAGGTTTTTTTTTAAGGTCGTTCTCATTGCTTTGTCCTCATCGCCGTATAACATCAAGCGTGCACGCCTCTAATGGCACCTAATTTATTTTACTGACGTATTTTCTGAATCTAGGTTTCTCATATTTGCAAAAAGTCCCGATTATCATGACTGTATTTTTATTAATTGTTGGTTACTTTTCTTTGTTTTGCTAACTATATTTTGCTCATCGAGCTAGCCTTTACACGACCTCAGTGTAACCTTTAGACATTCCCTACTCAGGCTCTCAAATGTGGTACCAATTCGTGTTTCTGTGATCGTAAATACTGAGCATCTCTGATTTGGTCCACTCTTTGATATGTTTGAAAAATGAATGTACTAATTGTTCGCGTATCGACGAGCAAAAATTCTCTTTGACATTCTTTGTCGGCAGGTTTTCATTGTAATCCACCGCAGATAGAGAAATGAGCCGTAAAAATAATTCCGAATTTAGGAATCTCACGAGAGCTGCAGAGCATAAAATGACAGCGTGCGGATAGTTCGTGCCGTTTCTCCATTTTCGTATCTGGTTTGTGATTATATAATGCGAGTCGACTAATAGGAGTGCAGATTGGAACGGTGTTCATGTCGACATCGTGCACGGGACATCAGGGAAAAAGGAATATTTCGAAAAGCGTATCCAATTTGTATGTGTTCATCATTATTCGTTAAATTTTAACTTGGAAATGATCCCTTCGGGTGTCATGGCTAGCTTTTATTTTTTGTGATGAATGAAACCTATTTTATTCCTAAAGGATTACTTTGTCCTTAAACAAAGGCAGAATTTTGAAGAGCTGGTAGTTTTGTTAATCCTTATCCTCAATTGGCACCCGAAGCAAAATAGGTATAAAGATAAACACCAGAATGCTCGAGTGATAATTGTTTCCATGTGTGCTTAAATCCTACAAAGTTAATTCTTAACGATGACTCTAATGAATGTATATAGGAAATTTTATCTTTTTTCTTCATTTAAATGATAATACCTCATGGAAAATAAAAGTTTAATGATACATTTGATGAAAATAAGTGGAGAGCTCTTATAATTACTGGTAAAAGTTAAATCAAAACACTTATTAGTTTCAGAAATTCATTTAATTTACCCGTGTTGTTTTGGTGAACTTTTTGAGACGGTCAATAATTTTGTTCGGGATATTTAGACAATGTAATTTACATAAGGTCGACAAATCGTTATAATCAAACTTTATATGCCCTTGGAAAAAGTATTGAAATTTCTTGAGTGTAAATATGACTCGAAGAGTTAACTGCTAATATTTCGAGATAAGTAGCATTTTTGAGAAAAAAATCAATTTCCAAAATCTTTTGCAGTCGTTTTCATTCAGCCGTAATTCGTGGGTGGTCTGAAAATTTTCCGGCTCAGAAAATTTCACAAAAAATGTCTTGTGTCTTTTTAGGTCGGAAACTTTTCAGACCACCCTTGTAGCTAGCTACTTCAGATATAAGTGAAATTGTATTCAAGTGATAGAGGTTGCAGCGATTTCACATTTTTATTTGATTAAAATTGTATACTTCTTTCTATATAGCCTTTTAAAATCGATGAATACTCGACTCCATTTTCATATCGTCACTACATATACTTACTGGCTTACGACAACGCCAGCTTTATTACCGATAGTGTACGAGTGTCTCGTAGACCACGCAGCCTGCCTTCGTAAATGTCATAATACCCGTTTAGTGTAGGATTTTGACAAATTACGTAAAGCAAGGCATAAAGGTCACCTTATGACGCCTTTTCGTACTCAATAGGGCGTCTCCTCGGTTACCAGACACCAGGTGCGTAGGTGAACGATGGAAATCCGTAATGAGTGCCGTCGGGTTCCGTCACAATCTTTTTTTGAATCCCCGAAGCCGTCATTTGGAAATTCTTTTGTTTGTAATGCGTTTTATTGTTGGCGGTAATAGTTTGAACTTCGCCTCAAACCGGAAATGGAAAAGCCAGGTTGATTACAGACCTGCCGGCTTCTCTTTCAAGCCTTTTCCCGCCCGGCCCTAAACCGCCGGAGAGTGGTATCCTGGCAGTGTACAGGCTTGGTGCGGGCGTGTGGAATTGGGAGAGGAAATGGCAAGGCTTTACCTTTCGCCAATAGGAGAGTGAGGTGCAATTAATGCGGTCTCCGATCGCGACCTTCCCTTTCCCGGTCCCAACTCCTACCACTCCCCCACTCACGTCGGATGGAAACAGATGACGAGCGAATGACCACGCGCGCTCTGTGATCACGATGCTCACTTGTCCGCCTGCCGGAGACAGGAAGCGAAATTAATTCAATGCTCCCGTCGCGGCTGCTAACGTGCTGCGAGCCCGCGGTCGCGTGACAAAGTTAGCCTCTTAGAGGGTAATTTCGGCGATAAAGGCGCCATCGTATGCGCCATTCTCTTTTTGTGACTTATCAGGTAGGACATTTTTCGAATACAATAAAGTAGGTATTGGCATTTCCGACCCGTCACTCGATGAGATAAAGTGCAGTCGTAATGAATTAAAACTGAGTTAGCGCCCTTCCTGACTTCAGTGGTAATTTTAGGTCACAGAAATAATTTCGCAGTTAATCATAAATCAATTTCATTGATATGGCCTCATTTCTTGGCCCACAATGTAATATTTATAAAAATACGAATTGAGCGTGTATTTCTCTTTGTAGCTTAAATCGGGAAATCACCTCAACTATCAATCACATGATTTTTATGATTCTCCGATTCTCGATTCAGTCTTCCCCATCTCTCCTGTGTTCGTCATTTATATGTGTTCCTATCTATTTTATCTGTATCTATTTCCATGCGAATGAATATTTGTTCGCCGTATGTCGGGATATTTTGTGTTTGAATGTACATTCATATAATATAATGTATAAAAAATATATATTTATACATATATATATACATACATACATACATATATATATATATATATATATATATATATATATATATATATATATATAACACATTCAAACACGAAAACCCGTCATACGGGTTTTCGTGTTTGAACAAATATTCATTACCGTGGAAGTAGATGTAAGGAAAGGATGTGGGGAAGGCGGAGTCGAGCAGATCACAAGCGCAAAAATATTTCCTTGGCCGGGACTTAAACACCGGATCTTTCAACTTACCGGGCCGCTGCTCTAACCACTTAAGCTATCGGGGAAACGTAATTTACGAAAGATCCGGTGTTCAAGTCCCGGTCAAAATAATACTTTTGCGCTTGTGATCCGCTCGATTCCACCTACCCCACCTCTCCTGTTCTTCTGTTATATGCTCCTTTCCCTTTTCCTTATATCTATTTTCAAGTGAATATGTGTATACATGCATATAAGTTAACTCCATTTTTAACTAATTTTATAATTTACTAAATTTTGTATGTTTTTCTTTACAGGTATGATCGTTACCCAAATTCACCCCTTTTTCCTATGAGCCACATTGGTGAGTAGAAAATATGCTTTGCTCGACGACGGATAATAAACCACTTGCTTGAATTAAAGTGTTGTTTAACAGCGATTTTAAGCTTTTTTAAATTTTTCTCCCACAAGCTTACCTGTGATCGTGTCAAATGCTTAATTTTGAACTGAAACGTCAGAAACTTAAAGTGTTAAAACGGAAAAATACTTAGGCATAATAGCGTCCTATTAGAATCTCTTGAGGCTAGATTCGCGCAACCTCATATGTATACTGAAGGCCCTACTAAGTTCCCTTGAGGTGAATATTATGTTATATTATATTCTTTATACCCACCGGTTTCATTAGCGTTAATCATTTTAATGAACATTGTCTGATGATTAATGATTCTTTTATTTTGGAGTGTATTGACCATTTGCTATTTGTTGAGACGATTGTAAATATTTCAAGATATTGATTAATGTATGTACAGCAGTACACTAGTAGTTGATTCCAACAGAATAATTACTCGTTTATTTATTGGCATGGCACGTAGAGCATATTCGAATGTGAAGTGATTGCCATGTATTTCGGTATCTCGATATTATTATTGACATATCATTTCTTGATTGCAAGGGATAAAATTTAGATACTCTCCTGCGCAAAGGTAACTACTGTAAATGCTTTGCATATTGCAATGGGTTATCGAGTAAAAATAACGCCCTTCACTCTTTCGTGTTGTAAAATTGCAAAATTGAACTTCAGAGAATTAATGGAGCAATTTTGAATGAAAATAAAATGACTGAATTAATAGAATTTAAACATTATTACGAGGGCACACCTGAATCCCTGTTACAATCCCATTGTGGGGACAGTCCTTACTTGGGTTTTACATGCAGCAGTATTTATCATCCCGGCGGTATCGCTTGTAGCCTTTCTGTGACACCTCCCGAGACCATCCACGATTTGGACCAGTTCCCATGTCGACCGCTTTACGAGACGGGCGTTGGGTTTCGGCCAATTGCGAAGTCCTCTTCCATGAAGTAGTGAGAGAGGGCTCATTCACCCAACTCGGAAATCCTTTCGGCGGGAGAAAAAGGATAAGGAACGGCACCTGGGAGGAAGGATGGAGAAAGGGGGTTGAGATGTAATAGTGGGGACGGTAGGGGGAGGGATGGAGACCGTAAGGTGGGAGGAAGTCTGTGGTGCGAGTGGGGAGGTGGACGAAAATCGGTGAGGAGATTTGACCGCGCGGAAACGCACGGCACCTTGGTCAACTCATCGCGGTGGAGGACGCGAAGCAGTGACCCGAAGGCGTTGAAGAGTGCACAGCCGTCCGTTCTTCATCCCCCTCTCCTCTCACTGTTATCCCTCCCTTCCGTAGCCCGCTCCCTCCACGTAATCCAACCCACCGCCTCCTTAGCACCACACCTCAGTTCTCCCATTCGTCTCATTGCTCTCAGTGTGCCTTCGTTCGTTCTGTCTTACCAGAGACAGTCCGTCTCTTACAGAGCCCCCCCTATTTTTGCCAATTTTTTGAAAATATCCTCGACATCATCGAAAATATTAGGCAATCTGTATCAATATAAGTTATAGCTATCTTTATGGGAATTTTAGGATATGACCTTGTTTTCCAACACAAATTGCCTATGATTTGCTGGCCAGAATATAAATTGTCAGCAATGTTGGTCCTAAATTTACTTAAAAATATACATTTTATTAAATGCTAGAGCAGGGACTAATCGTGAGCTGATAAGATTTTTTTCGAAATTTAAAAGTTATTTAATATTCGGTCTCCAAACCGAAGTATTTCAAATGTCGAGGAACTGCGGGAGATACCGTGACATTAACTTTCAACGAAATCAGCCGCTTAATGCGCACTACAATGCGACAATTTCAGAGCATAAAAGTTATTCGCCTTGACCGGGATTCGAACCCGGATCCCTTTATGACCGGTCAAAGCAGTTCCGTTTATTTCTGAAATGCTTTTTGTCTGACGAAATAATCAGACGCCAGAAACCTTGTCGGAGATGACGGCAACACACATACCTGTATATTGGTATCAAACAAATGTAGTTAGTGAATTTAAATCCGAGTGAGGTTCATTGATAAGTGGTTTATGCTGAACCCATTGTTTGATGACTGGCATTATCTGTCTTTAATAATTTTAATTTTCAATTTCTGGCTTAAATTTATTGCAACTTGACGTACGAGTATTTTACGGTTCACGACCCTTCAAGTTGTAATAACTGTCATCCAGCAAACACGGATTTCCGGTTTCATTATTGAAACCATTGTGATTCAGTTAGTTAAGCGTATGGCGTTGGCTCGCGTGATTGAGTAAGGAATATCTAAGCGTGTTATTTCAACAATTTCAAAGAGAGCTTACAAATTTAACTGAGACGTGTAATTGTCCATGAAATTGCATGAAATTTAGTATGCTATGTACTCAAACGTACCTCATTTACCAGCAGGCAACCGCTATAATCATAACCGAGGTTAGATGAGTCTGATAGTATTACTTAACGTAAAGACAGCGTTGCATAATGATAGCACATACTTCGTTACGTATGAAGTAAGATCTGGTGCTTTCCCGGCGTATGAGCTTGGTGAAGTTTTCTCGGGTCTTCAACCGGGCCAGGGGATTCATGATGACCGACGTTTCGATGCTCGACTCGTGCATCGTTCTCAGGGATTCGTTACGTATGTTTTAGTTGATTTAAACGATATGTTACGATGTTAATTAATTTCAGTCTTTATGAAATAACAGAAATCCTTTGAAACATGGGTAAGTTCTCTCATAACTTCCTTCTTTCCCTTACCAGTGCTGAAGCCCCTCTGCCGCTTCGCTCTTCCGTCCTCTTCTCTACCCCTTCCATCGTTTCCGCCTCATTCTTTCAAACTTTCTCCACCCCTTCCCCTCGCAAAAACATCGACTCCCCCGCGTAACACCCAACCCCCTATCTCCCAACGCGATTTCCGCAAACTCAACCCTTTCCGACCTCCTACCCCCCCCCATCACCTCAACCTTACAACCCCTCGGACCCACCTGACCCTTTGCCTTTCCGACATCCACGGGTTAAGCCCTGGACAGAACCGAAGGAAGAAGGGAGGAAGGGCCAGTGTGGGAAGAAAGAGAGGCCTACGGGGAAGGGGGTGTCGGAGTGGAGGACGGTCAGAAGGGAGAGTGGGGGGTGGACCGCCCGGAATTCAATTAGTGGGCCCCAGAATGGCCTCTGGAGGTGGAGTAGAAGGGCTATCAGGGAAAAGAGGGGAACGGTGGGGTGCAGGGCGGATGCGGCGGTGGGTAGGAGAGAATTCATTCCTACTGCTGGAAGGTTCTTGTGGCGAGGCGGTTATGCGCGCCGGTGTCCGTGAGCGACCCGTTTTGCGTCTTTGTGAAGTCCTACGCGTGTGTGTGCACGTGTGAGCAGGAGGACATGGGGTTGGGGGTGGCGGAGCGAAGGTGGTGGGTGACGTGTGTTAGTGGGGAGGGATCTGGACCACATCTTAGTACCTAAGTTGGGTGAGGATTTTTTTTGTGTGTGGAAGTGGGAATTCGGGGAGTTTGCCCGTCTTCGCTAGTCGGGGAGACGTGGTGAGGGCGAGAGGAGAAGTTTAGGGTGGTCGGAGGGAGGCTGGGATTCGGAGGCGTCGCCCGGTGATTTTGCTGGGCCGCACCAGCCAACAATTCCCCCCAGGATGCGAGCGGGAAAGCGACACTCCATGCCCGGGATGACACCTCTCATTTCCCCGCCTCGTCCTACTCCAGTTTGCCCCCTCTTCTCGTCCCCCTCCATTTTACCCACCCCTTTTAATCCTATTCTTCGTCTTACCCCATCCCTGTCCCTCTTCAAACCTTCGCCCCATCCGGAAGAAGGGACATTCGCTCTCAGAGAGCTCATCTCGCTTTCTCTCTCTCTCCCACTCTCCAAAGCTGCCCCCATTTCCGCCACTTGCCATGAAGTTTTGAGATCCAACTCATCCCCTTCGCTTCCCCTCTTAACAGTTTGCATCCTACTCTGCTTTAACGCTCTTTGCATCGCGAATACTTTATGTCCGTCCCACGATGAAAGGGCTTCCGGTGAATTAGAGCAAGTTTTGCTTCAGAATCCAATATTTTTTTACAACGGAAGAAACCTAGTCAAATTTTGATTGGCAATAAAGATGAACGTGGTTATATTACCTAATTCCTGCTCCGCTACGAAGTAAGAAAAAAATTGCTGATTTGAATGAAAAATTGTTTTGCACAAATATAAAATCTTCCTTCTCAGAAGGAATCGGCAGAAACTGTTTCACACATTTGGACCGGTTCATGTTAACACGTTTCTCAAATACTCTATATGGGAAACATGTGCGCCTAAACTACGCAAATTTGATAACTTATAACATGGTAATTGAAACATAGTCTCAAATAAATTGCCCTGCTTACTGAAGTTAACACATAGTTCTTCGTTAATTCTGCGCTGTATTTTTTATTTTTATACTGAAAAAAAACTTTTAATTCTGGAAATCACAATGTTTTGGCACTTCTGAGGGAGATTTCACGTTGTAATAGGACGACTCTGTAGCTTAATTGGTTAAAACTGAAGGAAATTTAGGTTATTCGGGTTTAATGCTCATCAGCAGATAACTCCGATGAATGGCATCCACCGCAGTTCTTAGAATCGCTCTCATATTTGTTTGAATGTGTTGAGAATAACCCCAGAGCACTAATTTTCATATATGTGGACGTAAAAAAGCTAGAAAATAATTTAATAAGCTTGTATATTCATTTCACATTGTAATACGTACGTTGTACACGCATAAACTTGGTATAAACTTCTCATGCAATACATTATTATCTAGAGTTCGTTACTGAAGAATTAGTATCCATATGTCGCTTTAACTCTTAAAGAGTTTTTCTTTTAACACATATTTTTTAGTGAGCAATGGTTCACAATATTGGCCAAATTTGGGAAAGAAAATTACATCTCAAAATGTGTCTTTGATTCGTAATAAACTTAAAATTTCAGATTACGTCGTGGTTTTCGAATTACAGCAATTTAATAATTTCCCATAACATATTATATTCTGGAGAATCATCTTTTCGATATTTTTCGTTGCCCCTGTAGCCTCTGTGTGTATCTTTTTCGAGGGTGCAAAAAATGTATCCTTTGGGTCACACCTCTTCAAATCGTCTCCCACACGTTCATCTACCTCACTCTGAATTTTTGCCACTCGCACGCCAGCCTTTCTTCTCGACTCGCCCTTTCACGACGAACATTTATTTACTTCGCTTCGGTCCGTTTTACATCAAATCCACCACCTCCTCCTCCCCTTTTGCCTCATCTTCCATCCCCCCCTCCCAGCTCCCTGCCCTTTCCTCCCTCCCTCCCTCCCATCCTTCCATCTCTTCCTTTCATCTCCTCTTCCCTCCTTTCCTTCCTCATTTCCCCTCGGGCACTGTTCTTTGAATTCCTCTCCGCCTCGCCTCCCACCTTCCTCCCTTCGTACGCCACCTCTCTCCATCTCTTCTCCTTTTATTCACCCTTTTATCGCCCCTCCGACATCGAGCCCTGGCCATTTAATTCCACCACCTCCCGCCCGCTCGTTCTCTCTCTCTCTCTCGAACACATACACTCACACCCCACCCCATCTCTTATCCCTCCTTCGAAACTCCTTTTTCTCCCTCTACCGCACGGGTCCTCCCTCTCCCTCGGCATCACTTCCCTGAGTGACAAGACCGTAAAAAAAAGAGCTCCACCACCACCTCTTCCTCCACCTCCTCTTCCCTCCCTACCTACCCCAAAATCGTGCGAATTTCCCCGCCTCATTGCCCACCGTTCTCGGTTTCCTAGCTCACAAAAGAGAGGGAGGTTGGGATGAGGGGTGAGAGAGAGGCAACGATTGACCGCCAGTGTTTCGCGTCAGGCGTGCCGTGTCATTCGGACCCCACGGCTCTTGAAATTTCTCCGTGCGTGCTCATGTTTGTGTGCGTTTGTTTTCTTTTTCATTATTTTTCTTTTGTTTTTTTTTAAATTTTGGACGCCCCAGTGTTCTTCCACTTTCACCTTGAGTGTAATCGTCGTTTTGACGTGGGAAGCCGTTTAAACGGAATTTTCCATTGTTTGATGGTCCAAAGCCGCCAAATTTCTTTGATTAGCCAAAGTGAGAGGGCCTGAAATGGTGTATTTTTTAACTGTTTCCCAATTCAGTCTAAAATAAATTTATTATTTTTAAATTCAATTATTTGTAGTTACAGTACAAAGTTTAGAAATGTATCAAATCGATAGCGATTATAAAAGAGAAGATGTGAAATAATAACAATATTGAATTTTTATTTAAACAAATATGCTTAATTGTACAATTACGTGAAACTTATAATATATTGCCACAATGGTGTGTCGTTAAACAAGCATAGTTTTCAACTTTTTTCAATAATTATTTGGCAACTTCTAACCGTTTTCTTTTTAAAGACTTGAGCCAGTTTACCCAAAATGAGTCCACGACTTGAAATACCAATAGCTATTTTATTTTTGCAATAGATTTTTTACCGCTCTACCTTGGCATTTTTATTTGTTTTTATTATACTGCTGTAATTATGATGTTCATGTACCAATTATATGTATAATATGATTCTAAATATTTGTTCTTCTGCTATATTGTCTGCAGTTTCAAAACAGATACTAAGTGATTTAGCTGTGATTTTAAAGTTTGTAATTGTATTTATTTCCATGGCTTAACAAAAACCAGACTGACGATTAAAGATTATTTTAACCTTTTTTATGAATGTTAGACTCTTCTCTCTGAAATTTTTGTGTGCTTCAATTTGTAATTATTCAAGTATCATTGAAAGAATGAGGCAACAACCAGTGCATGTCACATCTATTTATTTTCCTGCTGAGTAAAATCGTCGAAAACTTTATCTCATCGTTCTTACAGAGGGTTTGTGCAAAACAGCTCAACATACTTCAGTGTTTGAAGTGAAAATCATGTTGTATATGGAAAAAAAGTCAGTAAAACAACCGCGATATGTTTGGAGCTAACTTTAGTAAATTTCAAATAAGTCATAGTTACGCATACAATCTGATCACGCCTCATTGATGAGAAAACATTAAATGTCCATTAAAGTGTGTGTGTGTATATATATATATATATATATATATATATATATATATATACTTTTTTGGAAAACCCACAAACGTGTAATGTAAATTCACTGATAGTCATAACAAACACAGAAACCAAAACACAAAAGAGGGAAAACTCACTGGTTCTCGAATTTTCGGTGGTCCAACCACCTTTCTCAAGAGGAATTAGGACCTAGTCTCCTTCAACACATCATAACATCAGGCTTTAGTTTTCTGGGTATGTAATCTGAACGTTTAATCACCGAGGTTTGGCTGTCCTTATTCAATAGAAGAAGAGTTATCGATATTAGCCAAGAGTTCGATATCTGCTTTCGCCTGAATTACGAGCAGCTCCAAGGTAATCGAATAATATTGGCGCATTTATCATCCCCTTTCATACTTTGCTGAAGGCTTATATTCAATTTTCTATCTCTCACCACTTATGTCGTGGGCCAGTAACTGATTTTCTAATTATTATCGTTTTTATATTAATTTCAAAAACCCTAATTCTACGCTTAAGCCCTGCCAATGACGTTATCCGCTACGCTTTGATTCACTGGCATTTTTGGTGCGTAATTTCAGCGCGCATGTCACAGACATTGCGTCGATCTATATAGAATTTATGCGGGGAAAGGATTTAAAAGAAAAAGTTTTGCTTATGATTGGTGCTAACTGCTGTATGTCATCTTTTCTCTGCGTTAAATTGGTATTTGTGTTTCATCCTAGGTTTTTTATTAAAGAATTTGTTCGAAGTTTAAATCGATAGATATTTTTATATTTGAGTTCTTTTTGATTTTTTAGGCTTCGAATTATTATGAATTATTATATTTATTAGGTAAATTTTGCATGGATATAGATCGAGTACATGTATTTGCCTCATCTAGCAAAGCAAACCTGTTTTCACCGACTATAATGGACTTCTTCAATGGCAACTACTTCCTCCTTTCATTCCGTCCAACATGTTTATTCTATTCCTACACTTTCCTCAATTGCCTAACGTTCTCCACTTTATTACAACCTTCAAAGTTTCATTGCCAATCAAAATTCTCTGCATCAATTTTTCCTGCCTCATCTGTATATTTCTCAACAATCTCCTCTCTTCCCCATCATTCCTAAGACTTCCTGCTTTGTTTTTCTTTCTGTCCATTTTACGTTCTCATCCTTTTCCTCTCACGCATTTCAAACCCCTCCAATCTAATATACCTATCACCTTGTTTCAATGAATATGTAGCCGCACAGTACAATTACGCTCATAGCAAATCTTTTGTATTTGTTCCTTGACACTCTCACTCAGTGTCCCTGTCATAAAGTCTCACCTTCATATGAAAGTTCATTTGCCTATTTCAGTTCTTCTTCTGCTACTTATAACGTCTTTGACGAAAATACTTCCAAGATAGGTAATCTATTCTACCCGCTCTAGTTTTATTCCTCCTATTTTAATCTTTAACCTAGCATTCCCCTCTCTCGAAAATTTAACATTTTTTTTGTTTACATGCCTCTTCATCTCATACCTGCAATTATTTTATAATGCGGTCAAAAATGATTCTGGCCCCATTACTGACTGACTAACTAATACTTGAATATCGCAATCCTAACTGATTTAATGACTTTCCTACTAACCATCATCACTATCTCCAGTTCTTTCCATGTCTCTCCTAACGTTTCCTCCACGTATACGTTGAAAGTCACGGGTGATTTTGGATATTTCTATCTTATCTCCCTTCATGACACTGCCAATCCCGACACTCCTTTCATCACCCTCACCTGAGCAGTCTGAGGCATGTACAAGTTACGGATCTCTCAATACATTATTTGATTCTGTATAGTTTACTCTATCGAACACATTGAAATTTACGATAAAATAATAAATTCTAATTGCATTATATTTTCCTCCCAATCAGTGACCTTATCACTGCAATGGCATCACGCGTACCTTACCCTTTCATGCGCCTAAGCTGATCATTTCCTAAATATTAATGGCCTTCTTCTTATCCACATTGATGATTCTTAGTACCACTTCAACCTTGTGAGAAATAAAAATGTATTGTTACATAGTCTTCACATATCCAGTGGTCTTCGCGGGATTCCTGAGTCCACCAGGTCAGGGTATCAGATGTCAACGTTTCAGGGACGAAGTCCCTCATCGTTGATGCCCCGAGAACGAATACGTAGTCATTTGACAGCATTTGACACCCTGACCCAGTGGTAAAGCGGCGAAGACATCCCCTTAATTGTGCACCGAGAAAACAGCAAACTTCATAAAAGTATCTGATGTTTTCCCAGCGTGTTCAACGTGTCTTCTTCTCGGGTTTTTTAAGTTCCGCATTTCTGCCGAAATTTCAACGGACGACTCGTTTATCATCTTCCTCAGACTCGTCCATCGCCCTGAAGACAATGGACGAGACTGTTGAAATGTTGGCAGTAATGAGGAACTCAACCCTGGGAAATCCCGAGAAGAATTCACCTTGACCTCTTATGGCATCCATTTTTAATTCTCTTAGTACCTTACCCCAATCTGAAAAATTTTCCAGCCAAACTCCTCCCTTATAAATGCTACGAATATACTCGTGAAAAGTCTTCCTTCCACCCTATATTCCTTTTCTGAAATTATCCCAGTTATCTTCTATATGAACCCGTCTCTTTGTCACCACTCGTTATTTTCTTTAAAACCTGCAGATATTCTACTAGGTGTCATCAGAAGACACAAGCGATTCCACCACGTCTAGTTTGTTGTCCATTTGGAGGGGCGAAGATTAATGCATAGGCGGAGGGATTATCAATTTTTACTTTGAATTCCTTTCCTAGGCACCTACTTTTTTAAGAAGGGATAGTAAACTGACTGTAATCTGTAAACTCCTTCGTGACATGTCGATCGGACAATCTAGGTTTTAACGTATTACATCACCCTCAAAGAAATATGTGGAAATTTATTGTGATAGGAAGAGATTTCAGGAATTCCGTTTATTATTTTTAACTACTTAGGTGTTTTTAACTGTTTTTCATAAGTATTTCACAAATCCTCTGTCATAGGTAATCGGTCAGTGTAGAGCACCACCTGTTTACCTTTTTCATTGCCATTCACCTCGAATACCCAGCAGCATGGATCATATTGATATTCTTCTCTTTCAATACGTCGCCCTTTTGAAGGCTATACCCTCGCTCAGCACGTTCTCACCACTACATCAACATTCAGTTCGAAAGGTGTGCCTTTATGCCGACGCCTAAATAAGAAATACTCCTCGCTTCTTTGAGGTCCCTGCCTTTCTTTCAGTATATATTCTTTCCTCTCTTAGAATAAAACCTTTCCCAACCCTCTCACTCCTTTACTCTCGATTCCACCCTCATTCCTTCTGAATTTGGCAAAATGCATTTTACCCCTAAACAGATCTTCCTATCACAAATCGCCCTATTCAATTTTCCAACGCTTTCACCAACCCCTTTATGTGTTCACACAAAATATCGGTGTAAATCAAATCGAAATCATTCCAATACCTGAAACTTGAAAATGAAATTTTCAACGAGGGACTAAAAAATGAATAATTTTCGTATTAACAGCGCAGTTACAGGGGCTATTATCTTGAAAGTCCCATAATGTGGTAAGTGTCTTAAGAAATATCAAGAAAAAAACTTTCCGGCCCATTAATTTAGACTATTAATACTGCAGCCTACGCCAGTGATTACAATTCTGTAGAAAGTCGTATATAGACCGTATATAAATGTTAACAATTGAATTCTATTGTTTAATAATCTACAAACATTTCATTTATTAAAGGTTTTCACACAGTAAAAGTCGCGCTAAAACGTTTTCGGATCATAAATGAGATGGAATACCATTCCAAGTTAGTAGGATAAATTGTATCAATTTAGTACTTCTGATGCTTCCACTCATTTAGCCTGGTAGCAAAGCTCTTACCTGTGAAAAAATTGTTATTCACCTATCGACTCCTCTTGCATACCATTGAAATAGTTTAAGCTGGTCCAATATTGAAAGAATGTACCTCCCTTCAGTGTAGCTGTGTTCCACTTCCCCATTTGGAAGAACTTATTTTGGAAAAATTTCAGCATAGGTGTATTAGTGATTTTTTCCTTTCCTTGTCGAAAATCAGAAATCCTGACTTCACCTCATTCCCATCACGCTTCATTGTGCTCACCACGGTAGATCTCTGGGCGGTTCCCTTCACTCCAAATTCTTCCACCGCCAACAAACCCCTTCCCCAATACTACTACCCCTGTTCCATTCCCATCCTCGCCCTGTGGAACCCAGTTCCCATCCCTTCCTCACTCCTTTCACCCAGGGCCCGCTCTTTTCCTCATCCTCACTCCTCCCACGCCCAACTGTTCTTTCCTTCCCCCACCAGTAAGGGATGCTCTAATGGAATTGACTCCGCAGAGGAACACCTTTTAGATCCTCAGCTGACCTCTCCGTTCTTCCCTCCTTGGCCCTTTCAGTTTGACCTGCCCCTGCCCCAGCGCCTCCCACTCCTCTCCTTCGCTTTCTAAGAGCCTTTGGCGAAGGCGTGAGGAGCTGGAGGGGCGAGACAGGACTACTAGAGGGGACGGAAACACTCCGAATATCTTTCTGGGGAGAAATAGGATGACTCATAAGGGCAGCAGCCAAGAAAGGGGAGAGAAAAATACAGTAGGTATGAGGTTTTGACTTCGAAGAGCTTTCCAAGCCTGATAATCGTTATGATTTCCTTATGGCATTTCGAAGGCAGGATATTTTTCGAGAACCTTTTCAAGGATATTTGGTCATACGTCTACGGATTTTTCAAAATATAACTCCATTTTATTTTTATCCCTCCAAGAAAACCACATATTATCTATCTAATTTTCGATAAACTTTTAACAACTTTAGACGAGGTAATAATTTAGAAAAAACTGTTGAAATAGCAACAAAAGTAAGTGCTAACAATAAAGAGGTTTTATCCTATGAATTATCAGTCATATGTGTAGCGTGCTTAATATAATTTGACTTTTTTCGTTTTATGGGTAGTACATTTCGAACAGTAGCGCAGCTACCAAACCGAAAATGTTGAAATACAAAATTCATTGAAATTGTTGACTTCAATTTATTTTTAATGATCACAAAACTGAAAACTTATTGAAGATCTTGCACGTGAAAGCTAATTTAGGTTTATTGGGAAGAGAACATTTGTTAATAGTTCATCTTAAAGTTATGTTCATATCCTGTGCTCTTCATTCTGGGGCAATTCAATTTATACATGCACTTGAGATCTATTTACATAAAAGACAACCAATCAGATCATGTTATATAAAAATATTACACCGTAGGCTGTTATTCGTTATTAGAAAATCGATGTGCATCGATTTTTTTAAGCGCTCGTTTTAACTGATGGAACATATCTCATTTATTTGGATATTTATCGCCTGGATTAATATACGCAATGCATCTACCGAACTCCTCCAGCTAAAAAATAAATGTTTGCGGGGTAAGCTATAATGCCGTGCAATTGATAATCCAGGCGCGTCTCGGGGAAAATTGAGAATCGTTCTCCCCACATGGAAGTCTCCGGACTCGGAATGCAAGCGCTCCAATTAGCGGTAATCCCAATTGCAAGTGGGAGAGTGCCTGCGAGAGGGAAAAAGGGGGGAAAGGAAAAAGTAAAGGTGGAGGGAAATTCATACTCACACACGGTGGGAGTTATCCTTGGGTCGGTGTTAATCCGTTTTGAAGTGCGGCGCGCAAGGAAATGGCGAAGGATTCTGGAGATTAAAATCACATAAGCGAATGCATTTACGGGCGATAAAACGACGAGAGCGGAGAGAAAGAGGGGTGAGGGGGGAATGGGAAAAAGGAGAGGAGAGAAGAAAGCACTTATTAAAAAAGGGGGTGGAGATCTCTCTCTCCTTTTACCCTTACCCACCGCCCGACCAATCCGCATAAGCAGTCCCTCCCCACCTCCTCGAAAGCCCCAACCCCTTTCTCTCCGTCTAACCCTCCCACTCCGCCTCTTTTCCCACCGGTCCCAAGGCAGCGGTGGGCATCCGGTTTTTAATTAAAGCGGGGGAAGGACTCACCCTCACGTGCGCGGGACCGTTCATTTCCTCCTTTGCCGTCCCGCCACCACCGCCGCGTTCTTTTGTGCTCTGGCCGCGATATATATTTTTTCTCCCTCCCTCTCTCCCTATCTCCCTTCCTATCGCCCTCCTTCTCTCTCTTCCTCACTCCCTCTCTCCATTCCTCCTACTCTCTCCATTCCTCCCTCTCTCTCCATTCCTCCCACTCTCTCAATTCCTCCCTCTCTCTCCATTCCTCTCTCTCTCTCCATTCCTCCCACTCTCTCCATTCCTCCCTCTCTCTCCATTCCTCCCCCTCTCTCCATTCCTTCCTCTCTCTCTCTCTATTCCTCCCTCTCTCTCCATTCTTCCCTCTCCCTCCCTCCCTCTCCCTCCCTCCCTCTCTCTCCATTCCTCCCTCTCCCTCCCTCTCTCCCCCTCTATCTCCCCCTCTATCTCCCCCTCTCTCTCCCCCCTCTATCTCCCTCTCTCTCTCCCCCTCTCTCTCCCCTCTCTCTCCCCCTCTCTCTCCCCCTCTCTCTCCCCCCTCTCTCTCCCCCCTCTCTCTCCCCCCTCTCTCTCCCCCCTCTCTCTCCCCCCTCTCTCTCCCCCCTCTCTCTCCCCCCTCTCTCTCCCCCCTCTCTCTCCCCCCTCTCTCTTCCCGTCTCTCTCCCCCCTCTCTCTGTGCCCTTCCCTCCTCCAAAAAGTGATTCGGATTAAGATTTACGACGTAACTCGAATTAAGGCTTATGTACGCAAAAACAGAGGAACGTAGGCCGTAATATATACCATATATAAAAGAAGAAAAATTCTCTTTTGCCGTTCACGGGGTGCGGATGGCGTGGGCGAGGGAGGGCGCGCGTTGGAGATGATGAAAACGGGAGATTCGATGGGGTTTCACGGGGATGGGATTTTGGAGAGGGGGTGTAGTGTCACCGGTGAGAATTCTGCGGGGGAATGGAAACAAATTCAATTCCTCCCCTATTTCAATTCTTTCATGAAGGGTGAGAGGAAAGAAGTGGAAGAGAAAACAAAAAGGTGGTAATAATACGAAAGGATGTTTTTGGGGGATGGGACCAACGAGAGAGCGGTTGGGTATGAAAAAATGTTGTAATTGCTCTTTTTTTGTCGTCATTCATCGTTTAAGTCCACATAATAACTCAGACGTTAAGTTTCGTGGTTATTCGAACGGATACCCGAGGAAAAAATTTGCCAGGTTTTTATGGAAGGAGTGCTATTTTTGGGGTGCTTGAATGTTTGGGGCGAAGGCGAATTGAAGGATGTGGGTGATGAGGTTTGGGTGAAGAAACATAGAGAGATGTTAAAAGAGGGTAGCTCATGGCAAGAGAATAACGGAGAGTTGAAGGGACTCGAAATAGAGACCTTGTATCGATGATTTCCGTAAAAAAACTAAATGAACATGAAAACTGATTGATTGGCTGCCATGGAAAAGGTTCTCCCTGAAATGACTTATTGTTCAATAAGGTATGATGCCACTTCTAGCGTAGCATTTAAACATACTGATAATTTATGTCTCACTAAATTTGACTAATGTTTATTCTTCAATTAAAATGAATGCTCTTAATGGCTAATATCTTTTATCCCTTATGGCTAATAATAGGTGAAGAAAAAAAATAGTAGTAAGTTATAGGTTGTTGT